>JAODAL010002063.1:0-207802 GCA_025379985.1 Phyllomedusa bahiana | reverse complement strand
CACACAAAAAAACACATGATATCACATCAACATGCTTCTAACCACCCCAAACACATGACATCAAACCAAGAAAAACGCCCAAACCATCCCCAAATTTGACGTCACAACAAGCATGCTTCTGACCACCCCCAAACCATGAAAACACACCAAGAACGCCTCAAAACCACGCCCAAAAAATGACGTCACACCAAAAACCGCTCTAACCATGCCCAAATATATGACGTCACAACAAAACAGCCTGACCACGCCCAAAAAACTGATATCACACCAAAACAACGCCTCTAAAACCCACCCAAACACCCACATCCAAATTTTTTAGAATTTACATTTTTATCCAATGATTTAAAGTTCATAAGTTGTTTTTGTTATATAAACTGGGGCGCAAAGATCTTTTTTGGAAGATATTAGAAAATGCAAACTATTTCCCAAATAAAAAAAGGGGCATTTATAAAATAAGAGGACGGGGTTTAAAAAAAGGGGCTGTCCTCCAAAATAGGGAATTTTAGGGAGGGTAAAGCTTTTTTTATTGGGGGAAATCACCCGTTTTCTCCCGGGCCAGTCTGTTCATCAGATAAGATTTTTCCCGTCCCATATTTCCTAATTGCAATAAAACCCCGACCCCGGGTGCAGATTTCAAAGGATTTTCTCAGCCTCTTTATTAAGGACCAGAGTGTTCCCCTCTACATTGTCTATCAGGCAGATAGGCTCCGGCATGGAAAGGACTGATGACATTGTCAGAGGAGGTCTTGTTCTGTAAGAGCCACATAAGACAGAAACATGCTAAGTGGCTTGCTATATCAGGCTATGTTCATATTACATAGTATGTTTGAAAAAAAGACATATATCTATCAAGATCAGCCAATGGTGGGGAGGGGATATGGAATAAGGGAGGGGGATAGGTTAATTTAAAACCTTGTTTCTTCCTATTAATCCAGAATTTGGAACCTGTAAGGTGTGAACTAATCTGCATTAAAAGATCTGCTGGGTGGGAGGCCCGTGGGGACTTGTGAGAAGTAAGCCGCCCCCCCAGCCCTTCCCCCTCTTGTGCACTCAGTTTTCAATGCGGTTTAAAATCCATGTACCCTTATTATAGTATGCAGAGCACCAGGAAAACTGACGGTGCTCATTACAGCAGCTGTCCATCAGAGCCTGCCTTTATGGTTCCTACTGTACATGGACATAACTTTAGCCATAGCAGCAGTTATGGGGCCAAAGTTTAGGGAGCCACCCAAATACCAGAGCTTTGTACCTTTTTGTCGGGAACAAATAGTTGGTGGCTTTCTGATTTTCAGCACTGCTATGTGGGTTCCCCTGACTGGGGGATTTTAATTTATCCCCTTTTTAATTAATTGAACCCGGGCTTGTTTAGTTATGCATTAGGTGGTGGACCCCAAATCTCATTTGATGGGGCCCTAAAGATTTATTTGCCCCCCCTAGGTTTCTACTTTCTACTGAGTACAGTGCCTTGGCCTTATAGTGCATTGCTCCTAACAGGAGGAATGCACTGGATGTCTTGTATATAGACATAAAATAGTAAATCGGGCAGCCCCCTTTAGAAGGGATAGGGATTGTGGGTTTGCTTTTAAAGGGGTTTGTTCACTACAAGGATCGCTGTTTTTTTTATGAAAAAATCTTCAAAAAAAAGTCCCCTTTTGCAATATTGTCCTTTTAAACATGTCCTACCCTTCCTAGATATCCCCTCTTTTTATGGGCGAAATCCCCCTTCGGCCAAACCTCGACCTGTTTTCTCTCCTGATAGGCTCCAGCACGGGTTTGCTATAGCTACAGACCTGGCTTTACTGCACCCTAGTAGAACCAGTAAAAACGCCCCTGAAATTTAAAATGAAACCCCTAAAAAAGGATGAGGTGAGATGAATAAAGTAGTAGACAACCCCTTTAAGTTAATTTTTTTAAAGTCAAACAGTATTTTTATTAATAATAACTCCATCAAAAAAATTTCTTTTGTTTTGGATAGTGCGGGAAGGGTTTTTTTACTTTCTTTGCTGTTTTGTGCCCCTGAAAAGATTTCACCTTATTTTACCTCTGTCCTGCAGTGAATGGAACTTGTCGGTTCCACAGCTACTATTGTGTGGAACAGGAACTACCAGTGCCACATTCCCCCATAACTTTTTTTAACTAGGGGAAAAAATTGGAAAAGTCAAACGGGGGAAAAAGGGGGGGGATTTGCCTCATAAGGAATAGCCACCCAAAATTTGGGTTTTTTTTCAATACCGTTGCAAAAAAAGAAATATTTCAAACAGTATTGCCGAATGGGGGGGTTGGGACCTTTTTTCCATAAACATTTCATTCTAAAAACCTTTACTCATATGGGTCAAAAAAGCAAAAGAGATTCCGAGTGTAAAATAGAAGTGGGGTTTACTGAGATGTTACAAAAAATTAGATAGAAAGAGGGAAAAAAGGTATATAAAAGGCAAGGCAAAACAAGCTGAAAGAGCCCTTTGGGAGAAATCGGAAAAGGGGTACAAGAGGAAGGAAAATAAAAAAAGAAAGGAAAGAAAAATGGACTTTTGGGGACAAAAGGGGGTTAGGGGTTTTTCCCTTTAAAAAAAAAAAAGGGAGAAGGAAAAAAATTGGACTTTAAAAGGTTTGGCCAAGGAGAGCAAAAGGGGACAAAAAATTGCTGAAAAAAAAAATTAAAAAAGTATGATTTTTTAAAATGTGAAGGAAACCCATAAAAACATTAACCCCGCCCCCCCAAAAAACTTAATTAGGTACACCTTTGTTTATTTAACGGGTTTTGGACCCCCTTTTTGCCTTCAAACTGCCTCAAACTTTCATCTGGCAAAATTTTCCAAAAAAAGGTTTTGGGCAACGTTTCCCCTTCAATTGGAAAACCCAAGGGGCCAAAAGAGTGCCAAGAAAAATATTCCCCCCCCACCAGGACCCACCCCACCTACCATCCTAAAACCGTTGAAACACGGAGCAGGATGGATCCATGCTTTCATTTATTTTTGACCCAAATTTCCCTGACCCTCCCATCCAATTTCGCAGCAAAATTCAGCCCAAAACCGACCGGGCCCAAAAAGTTTTTTAAAACCCCTTTTTTACTGTCCAATTTCGATGAGCTTGGGCAAATTGGAGCCTCATTTTTTTCCTGTTTTTTACCAAGGGGGGAGTGGCCCCCGGGTGGGGTTCTTCTGCTGCTGTAGCCCCTCTGCCTCAAAGTTTTTGGGCCCTACTGTGGGGTTCAGAGATGCTCTTCCCGCCTACCTTTGGTAAATAACGGGGGTATTTGGGGTCAAAATGTTTGCCCCTTTCCTTTTTCAGCTCGAACCAGTCTGGGCCCAATTTTCCTTGACCCCTGGGATCCAAAAAGGCAAATTTTCCCCCCACAGGATGCCGCTCACTGGGTGTTTTTTCTTTTTCCCGGGCCATTCTCTTAAACCCTAGAGATGGTTGGGGCTGAAAATCCCAGAGATCACGTTTTTTGAAAAACTCAGACCAGGCTTCCCGGGGACCAACAACCATCCCCCCGTTCAAAGGCACTCAAAATTTACCTTTCTTCCCCATTTCTGATTGCTCGGTTGAACTGCAGGAAAATTGTCTTGGAAACCCTTTCTACAAACCTAAAAAAGCCTAGTTTGGGCCCCCCATGTGATTGGCCCGAAATTTGAAAATTAAAGTTTCCCAGCAATTTGGGCAGGTTTTACCCAAACAAAGTGGCCCGTTTGGGGTTTTAATAAGAAAGAATAAGGTATATAACGAGCAGGTGGGTGGAGGCAGTGAGGGGAAGAGGAATCCGGGGGGACTTAGTGGCAGTGAAATTAAAACAAAAATGGGAAAAAATAAAAACAGCCCCCAAAGAGAAATTTTAGGATTCGTTCTCAAGATAGGCCAAAGTCCCAGAGTCGAGAGCCAACCCCACCCAAAACCCGAGAATGAGCCCCCCAAAAACCCATTGGGTGGACAGAAAGGGGGGTCGGGGCTTTTCCCATTTAAAAACCAAAGGGGGGTTCCGAGAAAAGCCGAGCGCCATCACCCCAATCATAAAATGCGATTTTTCCCCCTTGTTGGGACCCGCAAATAATTTTATATTGATGGAAGATCCTAGCAATATACCACCAATGTCTGATGTGAGACAACCCCTTTAACAAAGACTATTTAGAAAATTGCATAATGTTGAATTCAGGAATCCAATGAACAATTAAAAAAAAAAATTAGTACAAAGCTGGTTTTTGCCTTGAAGTCTCTACCACGATTGATCTCTACATGAATCTTTGTATATTAAGTATTACCTGGTTCACAACTATAGGACAAGAGGATAAATGCAGGAAATTCATTTCTATATTGTTATATTACATTAATAAAAGAACAATACAGAATAAAGGGCTAAAAAGAAGTTTTGCTTTCAGAGAGATTGTCTCCTGCACCTCCCCATGAGATCAGTGACAAAAGGCAATAGAGACACTGTACCTGTCAGAGATCTCCTCCCAGTCTCAGCTCTCAGCTCCGTCCATGTGATCTCCTCAGCTCAGTGCTGCCTTCTTTATATGTTATTAAATGAAACTGAAAGTATCTAGAAGAATTGTTTCTTATGCTCCAAGCGGAAGCAGTAAATGTATTTATAGAGTTACTCGTACTTGTCAACCCTCCCGGATCGTGCGGAAGACTCCCGCAAATAGGGAAGACCTCTCGCAGTCCCAGGACAGGTGGTGAACCTCCCGAAGCCAGCTGGCTGCAGGAGGTTCTTTAAATACAAGTGGCATCAGGCAGCGTCATGAGGCGGTTAAACCCTTCCTGAAATAGGACGTACCCATATGTCCATTGCGGGAAGGTGTTCACACAAATGGATATAGGATTGCATCCAGAACATTTGTGGGGACATATAAAAAAAAAGTAAAAAATTGTAAAAAATAAAAATAAAAAAGAAAGGAAAAAAACACAAAACGTAAAACATCGCACACCGCCCTTACCCCAGTAAAAAGGCAATCACCTCAAAAAAGATCAAAAATAAAAATACACATATTTTGAATTTTTGCATGCGTAACGACGTAGCTTATGTTATTTAACCTTCACAATCAACGTGATCAAAAATTCATATAAACCCTAAAATGTTACCAATGAAATCAAGTTTGTCCCACAAAGAAAAAGCTCTCGCACAGCTCCATATACGGAAAATAAAAAAGTTATGGCTAATAGAAGAATAGCAATGCATAAAAATTGTTTCAAAAAATATTTTTAATTTTTTTTTTTTCATTTTAAAGTGCTACAAGAAAAAAAGATATAAATTGGGCATCACTGTAATAGTGTCGCCTCACAGAGTGAAATTAACATCTCATGTACACTGCACAGCAAGCAGTGTTAAAAATAAAAAAACACTATCAGGTTTGTTGTAATTTCCTCATCCTGCCTCCCAAAAAACAAATTAAAAGGCAATCAAAAAGTTATGTGTCCCCCAAAATGATACCAAAGAAAACACAGTTTTGTACACAGGAAAATAGTTATGGCTGTCTGACTAAGGCAATGCAAAAACTTATTTTCTTTATTTAAATATGTGTTTAAATATTGGGTCAAAAAAAAATAAAACATCAAAAATATTTATAAATTTGGTATCTCTGTAATCGTATCGACCTGCTGAGTAAAGTTAACATATGGAGTGATAGTTGGAGTTGGGGAGGTTATGAGGTCATAGGTAGGGGAGAGTGAGTGAGGTGATGCAGGGGGGAGGGGCGGGGGGGGGGGGTGAGCGTTGGAGGGGGACATGGGGTGATAAGTGGGGGTTGTACTTTTTGTTGGTGCTAGGTCACATAACACAATGGATGTCGAAGATGGGTGCCACTCTGCTTTCCTGGCTGCCTGCTGTGGGGGATGTCACCCAGCTTTCACAGGCACTGAGTAGGCTATTAAGTGTCCTGAAAATCTGGGTAATTCCCCATCTGTAGGGTTGTTATTTTTATTTATTTTTTACAGGTTTCCCTTCTGGACTATTACAAATTCCCTGGAATACGTCAGACCAATGTTGCATCTATTTCTTTAATAAAATGATTAACGAGGGCTGGTGTGGGGAGTATTTATATAAATAATGGTTTTTTTTCTGTGTGTTTTTTTAAATTTTATTCCAGTGATAGTAACAGAGGCGTCTGACAGACACTTCTCCATTACTATCACTTGGACTACACATTAGATGCCCCCCCCCCCTTCAAACAGTTACCTATCTCTTCTAAGTACCCTTGGTGCGGTGGGTACTGTGGTAATAGTGACATGGGGGGAGTGTCAGCCTTGTACTGATGAAAGACATCACTGGCTGACACCAAGCCCAAGCAATAGTAATGGAGAGGCGTTTGTCAGACACCTCTAAAACTAACACTGGAATAAAATGGAAAAAAAAAATAACAGAGACAAAAGTAAAACAATTAATTTAAATAAACACTCCCTGACACCTACCCTAGTTGACCATTTTAGTTTAGAAATAGATGCAATGCTGGTCCAACGTAGTCCAGTGAATCCAGTTGTATTAAACTCCATGTCCTGCACCCCTGAAGGTCATGGCTGTGGTTGATCATCTGGAGGTGCAGAGGATGGAGTACAGTCCACATCTGCATCACAATCTCTGGTCCTCTGTCTCCCTTCACGTTATCGTGCCTGTAAGCTGTAGCTGTACCCTCTCTCTCACCTCTGTAGTCCAGTAGTAACACAAAATACAACCCTCACCAAACACTCTATAATCCCTCCCTACTCCATCTATCACCCCACATGGAGTTTGTACAGGAGGAGGAAACAGCTTGGAAGGTGCAGAAAAAGTGAGGAGTCTAAGATGTTTGTCTGGTTAATTCTGCAAGGATGCAGCATCGCTGGGAGATGTCGTTATGGCGGTCAGGAGAGGATGGAGAAAGGAAAAGAGAACAACTCCCATCAGAGAAGACATCACCTTTGAGTCACTAAATGTAACTGCACTGTAATCACTTATAAGTCTGCAGAGCACCTGTGTACAAATAGTATCTACCCCCATATGTTCACTGTTTGGTGGTAATATACATTATGCAGAGCCTGTGTACAACTGGTTTCTACCACTATATTGAGGTAATATATGTCTGCAGACAACTGGTACCTACCCCCATATGGTCACTGTATGGCAGGAATATTGGTAAAAGTACAATGGTTTATATTCAGGAAAAGTATGGTGGTATTATTCGGTCACTGTATAATGGTGCTATGTGGTACTGGTGTGGTGGTGTTATTCAGTCACTATGTTGTGGTGATATGTGGTCCTGGTGTGGTGTAACATTCAGCAACTATGTGGTGGTGATATGTGGTCATGATCTGGTGGTATTAATCAGTCACTATGTGGTGATGATATGTGGTCATGATGTGGGGGTATTATTCAGTCACTATAGGCGATATTTATAAACGTGGCCTACAAAAGGTCAGTTCTAAAAGCTTTAAAGGAGTGGAAAATTTTTTGGCAGAAAGGGAATGAACCCCGTTCTTCGCATGTCAATAAAGGTGCGTGTAAGCCAATACCAAATCTGGGTAGGGGTCCCCTTTTCCCTGGGCTGGCTGTTCTTCTGAGGTCAGAAAACAGGGCAGTGTAGAGCCAAAACCCCAAGTTTTGGGCCCGGCACCAATTTACCCTGGTTGGGGTGTTTTTTCGCAGGTCATTTCATACAGGCGCAGGTAGGGGCCCAAAACCACAAGTCTGGGTCGGACACCTTTCCCCCGGTTGTTTTCTGCAGGGCATACATACAGGGGCAGGGTTTTAAAGGGGGCCAATACCCCAAGTCTTATTTACTATTTTGCCTAAAAAACTTAAACTCTATCAGTTCTCTATTTTTAAAAACTAAAAAGTAATTTTTTTTTACCCCAACTCTTAACCTCTAACAACTATTTAAAAACCGATCTTACCTCATCATTTAACCCTTTTTTCTTCTGAAAGAGGGAATAACTCCCCTTTTATCTCAAGTCTGGTGGAACCCCACCTATTAACGGAAAACCTTATATCTATAGCAAAATCACTTCGAGGGGAAGGGAAAACCCCATTCCCAAAACTGAACAGGTGGGCCCCGTGACACCGTCTGCGAGGTGACACTTGTAGCAGAGGTGTAAGTTTGCCTATGGCAAAATAGAAATATAGTGATCAAAAAAGTCATCTTTGTTTTCTTAAAAAAAAATTCCCCAATTTTGGAGATTATTTAAGCTGAGCGCACAAGTCTTGCTCAGGAGACACGCGATTCGCGATGGTCTGTTCTTCTGCAGGTCATAATACAGGCGCAGTGTTAGAGCCAATACCACACGTCAGTCTCAGGCACCACCTTTACCCTGGTCTGGCTGTTCTTCTGCAGTACATACATACAGGGCAGTGTAGAGCCAATACCACAAGTCTGGCTCAGGCACCACCTTAGCTCTGGTCTGGCTGTTCTTCTGCAGGTCATACATACAGGGCAGTGTAAGAGCCAATGCCACAAGTCTGGCTCAGGCACCACCTTTTATCCTGGTTCTGGCTGTTCTTCTTGCAGGGACATACATACAGGTACAGTATAGAGCCAATACCACAAGTCTGGCTCAGGCACCACCTTTACCTGGTCTGGCTGTTCTTCTGCAGGTCAGACATACAGGGCAGTGTAGAGCCAATACCACAAGTCTGGCTCAGGCACCACCTTTACACTGGTCTCGCTGTTCTTCTGCAGGTCATACATAAGGGCAGTGTAGAGCCAATACCACAAGTCTAGCTCAGGCACCACCTTTACCTGGTCTGGCTGTTCTTCTGCACGATCATGCAAACAGGGCAGTGTAGAGCCAATACCACAAGTCTGGCTCAGGCACCACATGGTGGCTTTTCGAGGTCACAAGGGGTGATTATGGCTAGACCCTTTCTGGTCTGGCTGTTCTACATACAGGGCAGTGTAGAGCCAATACAAAGTCTGCCAGGCACCATTTACCCTGTCTGCTGTTCTTCTGGGTCACAGCCGTTGAGGACATACCAAATTACATCGGCACCACCTTTACCTGGTGGCTGTCAATCTGCAGGTCAAACACAGGGCAGTGTAGACCCATACCATAGTCTGGCTCAGGCACCACCTTTACCCTGGATCTGGCTGTTCTTCTGCAGGATCTACATACAGGGCAGTATAGAGCCAATACCCAGATCTGGCCAGCACACCCTACCTGGTCTGGTGTTCTTCTGCATCGGACGGGCAGTTGGCCTAATCCACAAGGTAGGCACACCTTTACACGGTCGGCTGTCTTCAGGTCATACAACAAGCAGTTTAGACCATACCAAGTCTAGCTCAGGCAACCCTTACCCTGGTCTGGCTGTTCTTCTGCAGGTCATATATACAGGGGAGTGTAGAGCCAATACCACAAGTCTGCTCCGCCACCACCTTTACCCTGGTCTGTTCTTCTGCAGGTCAATACATACAAGGCAGTGTAGAGCCAATACCACAAGTCTGGCTCAGTCACCACCTTTACCCTGGTCTGGGCTGTTCTTCTGCAGGTCATACATACAGGGCATTGTAGACAATACAAGTCTGGCTCAGGCACTCCTTTACCCTGGTCTGGCTGTTCTTCTGTAGGTCATACATACAGGCCAGTGTAGAGCCAATACACAAGTCTAACTCAGGCACCACCTTTGCCGTGGTCTGGCTGTTCTTCTGCAGGTCATACATACATGGGCAGTGTAGAGCCAATACCACAAGTCTGGCTCAGGCACCACCTTTACCCTGGTCTGGCTTGTTCTTCTGCAGGTCAGACATACAGGGCAGTGTAGAGCCAATACCACAAGTCTGGCTCAGGCACCACCTTTACCCTGGTCTGTTCTTCTGCGGTCATACATCAGGGAGTGTAGAGACAATACACAAGGGGCTCAGGCACCACTTTACCTGGTTGTTCTCGAGGTCATACTACAGGGCAGTGAGAGCCAATACCACAGTCTGGCTCAGGCACCACCTTTACCCTGGTCTGGCTGTTCTACAGCAGGTCATACATACAGGGCAGTGTAGAGCCAATACCACAAGTCTGACTATTGCACCACCTTTACCCTGGTCTGCCTGTTCTAACTGTTCTGCACCTAGGTTTGGCGTCAAAGAATCATAAATGTGTCTACTTCTATGAATGTGATGCGACGCTCTTAGAACACCCCAAATCTTTGGCACGTTAAAAAGTGTCTTTGGTGCATTACAAAAGGACTTATCGCGCCAAAGTTTGGAGTGCGCCTGTTCATACATTCTTTTTGGCTCAAAGTGCACCGGAAAACTGGCACAGCCCCGTTCATACATGCCGGCCTATATGCTGGTGATATGTGGTCATGATGTGGCGGTATTATTTGATCTTTGTATAGTATCATTGATAATACCAGTCTTGGTTTGGTCAGTAACAGTACGGTATAGTGGTATTATGTGGTCACTGTACGGCCATCATATAGCGGTATCATCCATGGAACATAGTCTGACAGCTATATGTAGGGATTTCTGAACATACAATACATTATTTTATAGAAATACATATCTACAGACCCCAGTGATACCGCTGTTGTTCTGGCGCTGGTCTGCTGGAGGGGGAAGGGCATGATTCTGGTAGGTGGGATGTGGTTAGAAGCATGTCCTGATGTGATGTCATTTGTTTGGGTGTGGTCAAAGGCATGGCCTGAGGTGATGTCATGTGCTTGGGCATTGTTAGAGGCGTGGCCTTATGTGTCCCTCTCTGCAGTCTCTAAAAGTTGGAAGGTACGTGACCCTGTGCAGCTTCACAGTTCTCTTGATGATCAAGAAGAGCGATACAACAGTGCTCTGCCTGATCATTACAGGGACAGTCAACCTGTGGCAGGTAGCCCATTAACTGTATGGCCCACCAGGAATCTTTCTGGTAGGGGAGATTACCAGTCTGGGCCTTGTTATGGCAAAAATAAATTCAAAATGGCTCAAAATAGTTCCGTGAGGATCCCAAGGAAGTGAAACTATGAAACCTGTTGTTAAATATTTTAATACCTCCACTGTGTATATTTTTCAATTTTTAATGCATGACCATTATGTAGCTATATACTGTGCAGATGTAACCTTTTATATGAGACTTTTCAGTTTCTTTTTACTGTTACAATAAAAATGAAAGAGAAACAGGCAATTTCTTGGAAACAAGATATACAGGACAGACCAGACCGGATAGATACCATGCTCTGTTCAGCACCCGGGGCCGGGGGGTTCTGCGAATGCAAATTGGGAGAGACATATTTTCCTTACATGTCTGTGTAGAAAATGTCTTTCTACTAGAAGTAAACAATGATCCCTGTAATAGACTGACTACCTCACCTGTAACCACCTATCCCCCGTCCAATATCTGTGACCACTTCAGATTGTCCAATAAGAACTTATTAGGTTTACCTTTCCCCCCCCCCCCCCCCCTCCAAAAAAAACTAAAAACTGCTTCCCTGCAAAACCGGTCTACATGAAAAGGTCATAGAGTTTGATCTCACATTGAACATAAATACCATAGATTACAAAAAAATGAAAGCATTCTTAGGGTGAGGCACATTTTTGTCCCATTTAATTTCCATCTTGTCTTTTTTCACCTTTTCACCTCCCACAGTTCTATCATCACCTTGCTTATTGCTCTTTCAGGAAACCTTGAGCCATGTGCCATGAGGCCATCATCATCTTAAATGGTTTCTACCATGAAAGGAAAAGTTGACCGAAAATCACAGCACAGGCTGGAGAGTTACGAGTACCGAGCGGTGTGTTCGGCTCTTCTTGGAACCCCCATAGAACAGAATGGAGAGCGTTGTGCAAGTGTGACCGGCTCTTCAGTAAGCATTGTGACTTTCAGCCGCCTTTTCCTTTCATGACAATGTTGGCATGTCCTAGCAATATCTCACAATAAACACAAGTAGGCTGAGTAAATGCAAGAGTAGCTTATTTGACTTATTATAACCAAATATACATAATAGTCTTGACATGACATCCAAACGTGCAATGTTTCAATCAGATTACAACCCGAGATGCATCATTCTGGGATTCTGTTGTAAGTCCATATAAGGTTTACACATCAGTTCAGCCATATGGTAGGATGAAAACTTATTGAAATGGGTCCATGAAGGCAAGCCATCCACCAAGTTAGTGATGGGCGTGATGATGGTAATTGCAAGCCATCTACCAAGTCAGTGGTGGGCGTGATGATGGTAATTGCAAGCCATCCACCAAGACATAGGCAGGCGAGATGTAGATGTTGAAATGGATATTTCAGAAATAGCCACTTCCTTCCTCAAGCATGCATTCTAGGAAACCTCAGCACCTGTAAATGCTATAGTAGCAATTGACCAACAATATACTGATGACTAGAAACAAAAATACTGATGATTAGAAACAAATAATATCAACCAATATGTTTCAATTATAAAACATCTTTAAAGGTGATGTCTCACTACATCGATTTCTCTCACCTCAGTTCTGCTTTCTTGGTTTTATTTTTAAATAATAGCTATAGCTACCAGCGCTGGCAGCCTGTCAGGAGAGATTGAACAGGTCGGTAGCTATAGTGACCAGCACTGGCAGCCTATCAGGAGAGATCGAACAGGTCTGTAGCTATAGCGACCAGTGCTGGCAGCCTATCAGGAGAGATCGAACAGGTCTGGAGCTATAGCGACCTGAGGAGCTGATGCAGCCCATACAAGAGGGGATATCTAGGAATAGGGAGTAGTGATGAGCGATTACGTTGACTATCGTCATCGGGTCGATAGTCGATATTGGCAATTATCAAGACGATTTCCGATAGTCGATAATAGATTATCGCCGATGACCATTAAAGTCTATGGGAGAGGAACAACACCTTCATTCTTACACCCAAACAGGGCTGGAGAAGCTGGAATTAACATCCACAACAGTCAAATGGATACGTGCTACATCTTAGGCAACACAATTAGGTTATAAAAGTCACAGAAAAAAAAGTCACAGACCATTCACTATCCCTGTCTTGTACCACAGCATGACCCTTAAACCTGCATGACCCACAAATTAAAAAGTGCCAGAAGGCAGTATTATTTGAACCATCATTTTACTGAATGAATGACATCCTGTCTGAACGCAGCTACTTAACCTGTGACCACAATTAAAGTGCCAGAAAGTCTTGAACACCTTTAGTTGAACTGGACATTGACTATACCTGTCCTGTACCACAGTATGACCATTAAACCTGTCTGACACACAGATTAAAAAGTGCATGAAAAAGGAGTCTTTCAACCACCATTTAGTTGAACTGGACATTAGCTATGCCTGTTCTGTACTACAGTATGACCATTAAACCTGTCTGACCCACAGATTAAAAAGTGCCGGAAAAGGAGTCTTTGAACCACCATTTTAGTTGAACTGGACATTGACTATACATGTCCTGTACCGCAGCATGACCCTCAAACCTGCATGACCCCCAGATTTAAAAAGTGCCGGAAAAAGGAGTCTTTCAACCACCATTTTAGTTGAACTGGACATTGACTATACCTGTCCTGGACCGGAGTATGACCATTAAACCTGTCTGACCCACAGATTAGAAAGTGCTGGGAAAAGGTCTTTGAACCACCATTTTAGTTTCACTGGACATAGACTATCCCTGTCCTGGGCCACAGCATGAGCCCCAAACCTGCATGACCCCCAGATTAAAAAGTGCCAGAAAAAGGAGTCTTTGAACCACCATTTTAGTTTCACTGGACATAGACTATCCCTGTCCTGGGCCACAGCATGAGCCTCAAACCCGCATGACCCGCAGATTAAAAAGTGCCGTAAAAAGGAGTCTTTCAACCACCATTTTAGTTTCACTGGACATAGACTATCCCTGTCCTGGGCCACAGCATGAGCCCCAAACCTGCATGACCCACAGATTTAAAAAGTGCCAGAAATAGGAGTCTTTTAACCACCATTTTAGTTGAACTGGACATTAACTATATCTGTCCTGTACCGCAGTATGACCATTAAACCTGTCTGACCCACAGATTAAAAAGTGCTGGGAAAAGGAGTCTTTGAACCACCATTTTAGTTGAACTGGACATTGACTATACATGTCCTCTACCGCAGCATAACCCTCAAACCTGCATGACCACCAGATTTAAAATGTGCCAGAAAAAAGAGTCTTTGAACCACCATTTTAGTTTCACTGGACATAGACTATCCCTGTCCTGGGCCACAGCATGAGCCCCAAACCTGCATGACCCCCAGATTAAAAAGTGCCGGAAAAAGGAGTCTTTCAACCACCATTTTAGTTTCACTGGACATAGACTATCCCTTTCCTGGGCCACAGCATGAGCCCCAAACCTGCATGACCCCCAGATTAAAAAAGTGCCGGAAGAGGGGGGGGGGTGGCCTGGTGTGCTGATGGCCGGCCGCGTGTAGCCTGAGCTCTGTCTAGAGCTGCTATTATTAGCCATCTGGCACCTCATCATGGGACCCAGACGCATCAAAAAGACCCCTGGACCACAGCGGACCCCCCGGGAGACGGGCGCCGCGATTTCAAACTACTTTGCGCCACTGGCCAGCCTGGACCCGGAGACCTCGAGCTGCTCACCCTCCCAGGCGCCATCTTCTCCGCCACGTGGCTCGGACCGGATCTCTTCTGCTGCGGCGGGCGGTCGGCTTACCTCCGGCGGAGTGCGGGGGAGAAGAAGAGCTCGTCAGCGGTCCCCATCGCCTCTGCAGTGTCCGCGGCGCATGGAGAGGAGCGACGAAGGACCAGAGCCAGCCCAGGAGTCACGTGGGCAGCCGTCTCCTTCCCAGGCGGCATTGCGGCGGGACTCGGAGGAGCGCGGTGCACAGACCCGTGCAGCTGACTGCCACCCGGAACCCGGAGCGGACCGGGAACAGCCACGGAAGGACCGGCGGTCAGAACGGGGGAGAGGAGAGAAGCGTTCCGGTGGATCCCCCCATACCGCATCTTCGTCTGAGAACCTGGCCCAGGTAGGCAGTAACCTGCGGCCTCCCCGCCTGTCACCCGCATGTCAGGGGCTGAGCTCACCCTCTTCTTCCCTGCCGGCTTCTGCCTTGAGCTCCAAGCAGGCCCATCAACTACAGACCCATACAGTCCCGCAGTCACCTCTGAGCACTGGGACCACTGGCCCATGTATGGAGGGCTTGATTAAGCTGGATCACAGCTTACCCTTGCGGGACAGAGCCCCTCTGCAGCTTATGGCTCAAGCTACACCACAGTCTGGCCATGCCTCTGGTTCCCCTCCAGGACTTTACTTGGAGTCAGTGTTAGACCCCATGGAGGACTCTCCCCCAGGTCAGCGGAATGTGGGTTCCTCAGCCTCTGAAGTTTTGCCATATGGGACTTCCTCCCCGCTGAAGGAGTGGCCGGTGCTATGTGCTGCTGGTCCGATCTCACAACCGAGCTGATTGTCAATGTCGCCTCATGTCGGCCCCGCAGATAGAAGCACGCCTCATGTTTCTCCTGTTTCTCCTATGATTCCAAAAGAGACTGCTCTACAGGTGCTACAAGGGCATCCGGAGCTCCAGGCTCTCCTATACTTACTACCGACAAAAAGCGACATGGCGCCCTTAGCCGCTGATCTAAAGGTTGCCTGGAGGAAAGATCTGTATGTTGTACAGGAAGAAGTTTCTGCCATTCAACAGAGGGTACAGAATCTGGAAAGAGTCCAGGACTCGATGAAGAACTCCCTGGCAGATGTGCAGGTTGCTCTTGCCAAACACTCTACAACACACCAACGCCTCGCTGACCAGCTCGATGATCTAGAAAACAGGAACAGGCGAAATAACGTCAGAGTCCGTGGTTTGCCTGAATCTATCAAAACGCAGGAGTTAGCAGGGACTCTCACTAGGCTCTTCAATATGATACTAGGCAAGCCAGAAGACAACCATATCGAGCTAGACTGAGCCCATCGTGCCTTGAGACCCCAAACGCAAGACCTGCTCCGGCCGAGGGATGTGGTCTGTCGCGTGCACTACTACTCCATCAAAGAAGAGATCATGAAACGTGCTAGAACCTTCATGGATCTTCGTTGGGAGGGCACCGCTGTTGCTCTCTTCCCGACTCTCTCGGCGTACGTTGCGATTAAGGGCGGCCCTGAAACCTCTCCTAGCACTGCTGCAACATTGGAACATTCCGTATCGTTGGGGTTACCCCTTTGCACTCCAGGTTAGAAAGGGAGAGGACCTTGTGGTTCTCCGATCATTGGCGGATCTTCCTCACTTCCTGACAGCCTTGGGTCTCCCAACTGTGGATCTACCTGATTGGGACTCCTCCGCCGCTCCTTTCCATGATCAGCGACCACGA
Source organism: Phyllomedusa bahiana (assembly GCA_025379985.1). Classification (NCBI taxonomy): domain Eukaryota; kingdom Metazoa; phylum Chordata; class Amphibia; order Anura; family Hylidae; genus Phyllomedusa; species Phyllomedusa bahiana. Next base: position 191,584 of record JAODAL010002063.1, on the reverse strand, counting down.
CCTGCGGGGGCTGTCCCTAGAAGGATGGGACCCTCGGAGATGCCCAAACCTCAGCGACTCCGGAGATACCTGACAAGCATCCCCAGCGTAGAAGCTTTCTAGAGGACTTTGCCTACGTGCTTCCTCGACCCAACCGGCTGGACATTTGCTAAGTGTCATTTAATTATTCTCTACTGTAATTCTGTTGTATTTGGCTCAAATGGCCCTCTCTCTCCGGTGGATCTTTGCGGGTAGGATCTTTGCTGGTTCAAAGATCTATTGGAGATAGTTGGTCCCTAAGCCGCATCATAATGTGTATGTTTGCGCTCTGACTTGAGGACGGAACCACCCTTACCCTCCCATACCCATCCTCTGATCCTCCCCTCCTATCTTATTCCCCCCTCCCCCCTTTTTTTTTTCTTTCTCTCTCTCCTTCTCTTTCCCTCTTTCCCCATCTCTCTCCCTCCCAGCCCTTCACTCCCTTTCCACCCTGTCCCTTTGACTGTTCCCCCTCTTGTTGAGCACACAATAGGTGCCTATCTTCAAGGTATATCTGTAACACGGAGTGGCTTTTTGATGGCATGTGTAGAAAATGTTTATCACAAATTTTCTATTGTTCCCGTACGAGCGAGCCTCTGCTGCCAGTCACAGTCCCCCTGTAGGATGGTGGCTAGGACCCCGATGTCTAGCCCCTGCAGTTTGTCTGCTACGAAATGTTAGTGTTTTTTTGCTGGCTCTCTTCTACGGCCAGTTTGGTTTAAGCTTCTGGTTTCTATGTGCTGTCTGCCTTCAGTACCGATTGGCGTTGGTGGTGGGGTTCCGTGCGGGGGGCCGTCTGTGGCTTCTTGGCCATGGGTAGTTTCACTGTATCATCCCTTAATGTTAAGGGATTTAATATCCCGGAGAGAAGGTCGCGTATTCTTTATGACATGCATAAACATAGATCGCATATCTTGTGCGTCCAGGAGACGCATCTCCTCAAGAGTCACGCCCTGGTCGTGCGCGATAGGTACTATCCCTCCTGGTGCCATTCCAGCAACCCTCAGGCCAAAACCAAGGGGGTTGCGATTTTCTTCCCACATGAGCTCTTAGAGGTGAAGGAGGATCCCGAGGCGCGCTATATCTTTGTGAGATGCAGCATAGGGGGTGCCCCGTATACAATTGCTAACATTTATGCACCCAATCAGGGTCAGGTTTCTTTTCTGGCACATGTGTTGGATGAGTTGAACGCCTTTTCCCAAGGCTCCATAATCCTATGTGGAGATTTTAATCTTGCAATGCAGCCTGCGGCTGACACCTCATCGGGGAAAACTTCCCTCTCTTTCACCAAATTAAATAGAATTAAGAGACTGCTTCGGGACATGCAACTGTGCGACATCTGGCGCATATTAAACCCTACGGCCCGTGACTACATGTTTTATTCGCATCCGCACAGGGTCTATAGTAGGATCTTCTTTATTCTTGGTCAGCATTCTCTGCTGACGAGAGTGGTCAAGGCTTAGATCAGTAATATCCTTCTCTGGGACCACGCACCGGTATGTTGCACTTTTGCTTTACCTGATGAGAGCCGTGGCCCCTTCGCTTGGAAGCTTAACGAGTCGCTGCTAGAGGACGCAGTGTGCCTGGCGGAGGTTACACAAACCACTAGACATTTCTTAATTGACCATGCCGCCGACCCCTCGTCGCCCCATGTTAAGTGGGAATCCCTTAAGTGTGTTCTGAGAGCGGTTCTCATTAAGCATGGATCCCGACTGAAGAGGGAGGCTGCGGGGAAGCTGAAGACTCTCATGGATAGACTAGGGACTATGGAAGCAACTCATAAGACTCTGGGCAGAGAGGAGGACCTTAGGCTCTTGTTGCAAACACGACATGATATCCTCAGGCTTCTTGACCAGAAGCACAAGAGGTACAAGCAGATATGTGCGAACACTTTTTACCAGTGGAGCAATAAACCAAGTAGAATGCTTGCCCGAGCCTTGAGGGAAAAGCGAGCCTCGCTTTTTGTTCCGGCGGTGAAGTTGGCCTCTGGCGAGACGGTACATAAGACCCCTGATATCTTAGAATCGTGTCGCCTGTTCTACCAAAAGCTGTATAACCTTCGAAAGACCTGCCCCCTCGGGAAGAATAGGTCTACTCTGATAGAAGTCCTCGAGGCCTCGGCATTACCTAGGGTTCAGTCTGAGAGATTACATGCTCTGGAAAGGCCGTTCACTACGGAAGAGCTTAGGGCTGCCATCAGTGACATGCCGGCTGGGAAAAGCTCAGGCCTCAATGGATACACAGCAAAGTTCTTCAATCCATTGACAAATTTGGTAGCCCCGTTCGGGCCCCTTCAATACGGTTTCCCCCTCCTCCCCCTTTTCGCGGGGCCTTCCAGGTGCATATTTACAGTGATCCCAAAGGGGGGTTAAGGACCCCCTCTTTGTTCGAGCTACAGGCCCATCTCCCCTCAACCTGGTTGCTAAATTTTCGGCAAAATGTTAGGGGGTCGACCAAGGAGATCTGGGGGATTGGGTGTTGGGGACCGGTGGGTTTTGCCCCTTCTAGGAGGCTAGGGATAACCCCCTGAGACCTTCCACTATTCACCGGTTTGGGGACGTGGGGGGTCCCCCTTTTGTGCTATTTTTAGATGCCGGAAGGCGTTTGATCGAGTGGACTGGGATTTTTTGTGGCGGGCGGAGGGGCTTGGTTTTTCGGGCCAGTGTTTTTCAGGAATTACGGCTCTCTATTTGCCCCCTCACGCCCCCAGGTTAGGGTAACGGCTCTTTTTCTGCCAGCTTAAATTTTAGGAAGGGCCCCAGGCGGGGTGTCCGTTTTCCCACATTTTATATTTTTCTACGATGGAACATCTCCAAAAAACTATTGAAACCAACCCGATATCCGGGGATTCCATGTAGAAACGTGAATACAAGTGTTCGGCCTTCGCTGATGTTTTTGCTCTATCTGCCCCCAACCCGCCCCTCGTCTGGTTTTTAATGAAGACATTTAAAAGATTTGGGCCCTTCTGAGAAATTTTAAGATTCATTTTCGAAAAAATGTGGCTTTGGGAATTAATTTATGGAATGAGGGATGGGAAAGGGTGAAACGATCCTTCCCCTTTGTTTTGGGCACAGAAGTCCTTAAAAATCTGGGGGTTACCATTGAGAGATTGCAAACACATTTTATTTGAATTTTTCCCCATGATGGGCCATTTTCCCCCGATCTGCGCGTTGGGGAAAAAAGGGGGACTTTTCCTGGATCGGCCGTACAATTTAGGAGATGAAAATCCTCCCCCCCTCTTTTTTATCTGTTTCAACGATACCCCTCCTCCTCCCTTCCTTTTTTAGTCACTCCAAAGGAACATCATTCGTTTATTTGGGGGCAAGAAGAAGCCCAGGATAGCAAGGAATACGCTCATTAGGCACGGGAGGGGGGGGGGGCCTATCCCGCCGTATATAAAAGCTTTTTTTTGGCGGCCTCCACGTTTTGAATATGGGCTGGGTTTCCCTCTAGGACTCCCCAAATGTGGGGCTCGCGGAAGCCCCATTGTGTGAGGCACCGCTGACGGCACTGCCATGGAGGTGAGGAGTTTCTCCCCCAAAACCCGTTTGTTTCCCTCCACGGGTCCCCAAACAAAAAGATGCCACGTGTAGGGCATATGGTAGGCAGCTGGACCTGTTTGGGCCCAATGGTCCATTGACCCCCGGGCTTGGTAACCCCGAGCTTTCGGGATTAAGAACTGCTGGAGGAAACCCCACCATTGTTTTTTAGGGCCTTTCACCCCTTCCTCCTGAAGACTTGGGGGGAAAACCAAATGAAGGGATGGAGTCATTGATGGGTTTTAGGGGGTACGATCCAGCACTTTTATATGCTTAATAAAGTAAAATAAACTTGCATCGAGCCTTAACGCCCTTTTGAACCTAGCCCCGGGATGGTTTCCCCGACCCATCTCATCTCACAAATAATCACTTATTGTGCAAAGGGTTGACCCCCAGCACCCCCCCCCCCCCCCCTCGCTGGCCTGGGAGCGGGAAATTCAAAAATCTATATCGTCGGGAAAAATGGACGAAATCTTATCGTTAGTATAAATCGTTAATCTCCTGCCGTCTTAGGACTAAAATTTCAAAATCATTCCCGATGGTTTTGGGTCCCAGCTCTGCGCATTGGTTCTTTTTGGCAGTATCCCCCCAGTGGGAATGTGGTTTTGCTGATGGGGCGATGGGGCAGTGTGGTGGAGCTGCCCCACATTTCCCCCTTTTGGGGGAAGGTGATTTTTCATTAAAAATCGTAAAGGTCACAGCGCAGAAGCCCGCGGTCCCCGCTGCTATCCAGTCCCGTCGACAATCTCGAGCTTGAAGGGGAATATCATCGTCTTCATGTTGGTGGCAGCGAGAGCTCTAATCCCGAGACTCTGGCGATCGGTGACCACCCCTTCTTTGACTGACTGGTTTAAGGAGATCCTTTTCCTCCAAAGCATGGAGGAACTAAGGCTGGACAATATGGAAGGGAGAGAGAGATACGGGCGGGCGTGGGGGCCATGGATTGCCTTTACAGCTGCTCCTGAGTTTGCCTCCTGCTTGTAGCCACACTGATCAGCAGGTGGGCGGCTAGTTTCGCTCCGGGATGATTGCTCCTTTTTTCTGCTCCTGGTGTGGAGCCCGTGCCGGCCAGCGCCATTCGATACATTTTTTCTACATTAGTGTGCAGACTGCGAACAGTTAGTTGTGTTTATGTTAGTTATTCCTATATCAGACCCAGAGTGCCCAGGTTTGTGCTGCTTATGTAATCAGTAGACCTAGATCATGTTAGCTTGTCTGCCGTATTGGTTTATATGTATAGCTCTATCAGTGCTCTCTGTGCATATGTCTATTGCCTTCTGCAGACCTATTTTGGATGTTTTCTTTTCCCATTTGCTCCTGTTCAATATGCTTATTTTTCCCGATCATTACGGGTGTAACGCTTGCTTTTGAAATAAAGTTTGGAATTTGAAAAAAAATAAAAATTAGAAGGAGGGAGAGGAGAGGAAAGAAGAACGTGAGTTTTTTGCGGGTTAAAATAACAGACACCACAACAAAAACCTGACAGAGCCCAGTGTAGTCAATAGGGTTCGTTTTTATTATGTGACAAATTTTGTGCCACCTCTGTGATAGTAGCTTGAATGGAACCTCCAACGCAGATGTGAACTGGACCTAAAATGTGTACAGGTCTCTAGAATAAAACAACAGGTGGACATTATGGGCCTTATGTATGAAAATGGTCTAGCAGTAACACGGTCTTTGTTGCCCATAGCAACCAATTAGAGCTCCCCTTTCATTTCATATACAGTAGTGTTCTTCAAAAGGAAAAGGTGCGCTCTGAATGGTTGCTATGAGCAACAAGGAAAGTCTTCCGGCCAGACAGTTTACATACATAAGGCCCTATGTTTTTATTAAGTCCCAAAAGCATTGTAGATTTTAAGCCTCCCACGATTAGATACTAACATTCACTGCAATTGCATCAGTTCAGAAACGTATTGTCTCGTATGTGGAGAGGGTCTACTTTACTCACAGTCAACAGGGTACCAGAAAATTTGGGCGAGAGGTTAAATAAATACTATGCACATGGTCTACTTCTGGGGTGCACTTCATAATTTCCCATGTGACTACTCACCTGTAATCAGGATGGAGGATGTTGTCTTTCGTAGGTTTCTGAGGAATACAACTTAAAAGTAGAATATGTCTGGGCCATTCTAAATTGTGTAAAGCTGCAGCTGAACAATCATCTCCACTCATGCTTGAAGTCAGCCGCAGTTTACTCATATATGTGCAGCTGCGCAGGGCAGTCTCCAGCCTCTCCGGTGCCATTCCTGTGTCCGAGACTTGCATCTATGGTTCTCTAGCACCTCGCTTACACTTTGCAGTAATCTACTTAAGTTTACCTTTCTACAGGTAGAAAGATGACATCCGTATGTATCATGAAACATTTTCGAAGATCTATAGGCTCTAATTTTACGATTAGGATACCAGTCGCTCAAGGCGATCAAAGGGTATGATTTTCATACATTGTTATAATGCAAATTGTAAATAATGTGATTATCTTGACTGCTGTGATAATGCAGTCACTGTACTTTTTTATTTTTTTTTGCACTCCTGTGGAGGCATTCAGGACAGGTTAAAAGGTTAGTCTCAGACATAAGATGAAGTTTATGAGTATTGATGTTTGCTATAGACTTATAAATGCACAGTAGATTTGCATGTCTATTCTCTCCACTAGCTCCAAGCTTACATTAGTAACAGGTTCTCCAATCACTTGTGGTCCCAGCAGTGGGACCCCCATCATTCAAATGTTTATGGCATAGCCCATGAATAAATTTTAGCTGGGGTCTACACATAGCAGCCACATTTCAGCTAAGCTGTGGCCAAAATGGTACCGAGTCAAAAGACAGTCTGTTCTTCAGGAGGTCCTCAGCTTCAATCTATTGTTAGTAATGGAGGCACTTGTACCACCTGTTACGCGCATAAGCATGTGTCGTTAATAAGTAACAATGTGGCACCGTATCCTAATTTATTCCTAAAATGTATCAATTCTCCCAGTTTTTCCAGGAATCTACCATGAACTGGGTTACGAAGGGGGTAAGGGTTATGTAAATCCTGCCCCAAGGTGGGCTGTCACATACACATGTACTAGCACATGACATGGGGGTCACTGTAAAGAAGTTAATTTATTTCCACTCACCTTTCACTGAGGTGATGAAACAAGCACAAATCACACAGTCTAGGGCCCCGAAAATATCCGCTGCCATCACCATTCTCAATAATCAAAGGACACGATATTGGAGGGAAGGACTCTGACCTACAAACACCACTTACCAGTACTCACAGGGTTAAACACTAGGGCACTGATCTCCAGCATTCACTGGGTTGAAACTTTAATAAGTATGGTCCTTGTATGCTCTAAGAATCCATATCCATGATCAAAGTTTTAAGCTTTAATAGAAAAAAGATACAGCGCTTATATAAAAGGTACAAACCGAAAAGTACAAATAATGTGACCTACATAGAACTGGTCATAAAATAATTTTTTTTTTTTTTAAAAAAGTGAGAAAATCTTAGAACATATTCAATGCTTATTCTTCTCAGTTCCTGGGAGCAAGGAAGGAAAAATGGATCTTCACTCAGCTTGCAGCTGAACTCAAATGCTGTGATGCCCGTTTCCAGTTGGAAACTGGCTGCCCATCAGCTCATTAGGGTAATTAGTAGTCCCTGACTGGTTGATCAGGTTATAAAAAGGGGAAGGGCAATACAGCGCTAATTGTGTCCCCCTTAATTGACCCATTATGATATGGATAAGCAGATAAAGATCTTGTCATCTATAGTTACATAGTGTGTAAAGGCCAAAAGAAGACAGACGTCCATCCAGTTCAGCCGATTGTGCTATAGTGTTGTAGACAGAGGCAAAAAAACCCATGAGGTATAAGCCAATTGTCCTCATTTTAGCCCTGGATGAATGACCCTTCTCAAGAATCCTAGTCACTACAACTTGTTGTATTAAATGTATCCAGACCATTTTTGAACTCTATTGATGAATTCACCATGACAAGTTACTCTGTTGAAGTAAATAAAAACTGCAGGCCCCATATCATGTTAGAGATAAAACTTTATTAAGGGATAACGGGTTATGATCAAACCAGAATAGGTCAGACTTAATGAGCTTGAGCTAAACAGTTTTACGACCAGGCTTGCATCAACAGCCTCTAGACCTGTGGAATACACATAATTGACTGGTGAGCGGGATACACAAGAAAAAAAGTTGCTCTGAAATAGAATACAATATTCTTTCCTATTACACCATGTACACAATACAAGTTTCTATGACCATTATAAACCGACCCTACTACTATATGAGCAGTTGCTCATTTTCCTTACATGGGCATTTCAGGTGAAACTCAGAGATGGACCTAAAATTTCCCACATTTGCGTTCAACGGGGTTGTTCCATTTTACACGGAATGTAGAAAACAATTCACGGCACTCACTAAGTCATCAAAACTTCTTACTTTATTACAGCTTCCTGCAGTGTGTGGAGGGACATAACAAACAAACACGTCCTTACAGATGAGCAGCAACGGCCGTTTCACACTACTCGCGCTTCCTCTGGCCGAGTCGTGTGAAACGGCCGTTGCTGCTCATCTGTAAGGACGTGTTTGTTTGTTATGTCCCTCCACACACTGCAGGAAGCTGTAATAAAGTAAGAAGTTTTGATGACTTGGTGAGTGCCGTGAATTGTTTTCTACATTCCGTGTATGGCTTGGATGGACTGTGTCACTGCGCACCACCGGAACAGTTTGAAATGTTACTCACAGGGGAGCACTGATCTTAATAGATTGGCAGTGCCAAGACAGTTTGTTACTCACTGCCACGATTGTTCCATTTTACACCTTGATGGCAGATCAATAGGATTTGCCATCAATGTGAGATCGGTGCGGGTCTCAGGGGTTGGATTATCTCAGGACACGGAAACTCCAGTTTCAGAATAGAGAACTGGCTGCACTTGCACGGCTGTTCTCCATTCCTTTTAGTACGAGTTTGGAGTACAGTCAAGTGCTGTTCAGGGAACTCCCAGAGGTAGGACCTGCACCCATCACACACACTGATGGCATATCCTATCAATGTGCCATCAATGTGTGGGAGAAAAAAAAAAAAAACCTTTAAAGGTTGGCAAATATATCCCTATTGTGGTCTATTAAATAAAATTTTGTAGTATTTAAATGGAGTTGTATCGGTCTTCTCCTCTGCATGTGTATGTCAGTGTGTACTGTAGCTGGCATTTCGTTCATGGATCAACAAGTTCAGGATAAAATAGTAATAAAGGAGTTCTTAAACTGTGCCGCAGTCCATAACATTTTTGGAGGACCTTGTCAATGTCACAAACACCTTTTCAGTAAATGAATAGTGGAGCATAGTGAATGTATACAAATGACTATATTCGTATAATCACTTGTATGCAGTCACTATGTTCTACCAATCTATAAACCATCAGATTTTGCAACTACAATAATATCCGATCATAATTCTCCAAATGTTGATAACCATTATCCTGTTGCATCCGCTCGCCTTCTTGTAAGTGCACTCAGGAAGCTCTCATGCTCTATTGTCTTGTATCTAATTTTTATGCTACTTTTAAAAGTTGAATAAAACATGGTACAAACATGCCAGTCCTGGACTTAATCAATATGGCTTTATTGTCTTAAAGTGGCAGCAGCATACATCATTCCTTAAACAACTATGGTTACATATTAGTAGGTCCATATACAGCAGACTCCCCTAAAGAATGGAAATGGTCATGGATGACTTGCATTAGTTGCCAGAATTGTTCAGATTGTCATGAGACTTCTTCCCTGTTAGAGAAACCTGGAGGTTGTCCATGAGGTATGGTTGTGCTTCAATTATATCAAAAAGTTGATCTATCCTAGTCATGCAACGATCACAGCTTGTTAAGGTATGTTTACACGGCTTATTTTCGGGCGCATGTCGCCGCATATTGCGGTTAATAATGCGTGCCGCAATTACGGTAATCCATAGCTCTCAGAGAAGTATGGATTATGTCTCGTCCCCCCACACGTACAATACGATTGTCTTGTATGCACGGGGAGATATACAGTGTGATTTAAATTGCTTTCAATGTAAAACCCACATCGCTGTTCAGACGTCCAATAGCTGACGTGTCTCAGATCCGTTCAAAGAACGGACATGTCAATTCTTGATCCGTTTGATGTAGCAGACACCTTACTTAAAACTACAGGGTGCGTTTCTGCTGCCGCCAAAAATGCATCCAAATGCGCCACACTTTGGGTGCATTTTGCGCAACGTTTTGAATATGTTTTTCGGATTGAAAACCTATTCAACAACCCCGTGTGAACATCCTCTTAAAGTGTCCTAAATTATCTGACACTACGAGCTTAGCAGCAGATTCTTCAAGTTCTGAAGGTAGAAGGTGCGGACTCCGTGAATCAGACTTTTTTCCCACCATATCTCTCAGATACCTGACCTGATTGAGATCTGGGGAATTTGGAGGCCAAGTCAACAACTTGAAATCTTGGTCATATAACTCAAACCATTCCTCAAAAGTTTTGCACATTGGCAGGAGCATTATCCAGCTGAAATAAGCCACCATCATTAAAGAATACTGGTGCAATGAATGGCTGGACTTGGTCTGTATAACATTTAAGGTGCTGGTATCTGCCGAAGTAACAGTGCCAGGACCCAAGGTTTCCTAGCAGCATATCATGCTGCCTCCGTCACTTGCCTTCTTCCCACAGTACATCTTAGTATCATCTCTTCCCCAGGTAAGAGAAACATTGTCCATGGTCTGTTCTGACACTTTTCTATCATAGCCAGCAGTAAGGCTATGTTCGCAAGGCAATTATTGGGACGTATCTCGCCCTGTATTTCACGCCGTACTGCGCTCAATACGGGGCGAGATATGTCCCAATAATTACGGTAACCCACAGATCTCATAGAGGACAATGGATTATGTCTCCTCTCCCCGCTCGCACAATATGCTGAGTGGGGAGAGACGTGACATGTCAATTACTAGCGGCGAATACGCGCAGCTGGTAATGAATGTCTATGGGGCAGGCGAGCTGCCGGCCTCCCCGCACGAGCTCCAGCGTAATTACACTGTGTGAACATAGCCAGCAGTAACTCACAAGTTTTCATTATAGTAACTCTGCAGGATTGGACCAGATGGGCTAGTGTTTGCACCCCATTGGGCATTTAGCACCTTCGCTTGTTCACTGGTGATTTTTTTTTTTTTTTTGGACCACTTTTGGTTGGTAATAACCTCTGCATACCAGTAACACCTAATAAGCTATTTTGGAGATGATCAGAGCCAGTCAGGTAGCCATTACATTTTGGCCCTTGTCAAAGTTGATTAGCTTCTTAACCACTCAACCATTATTTGGGCTTTCAACATATCAACTTTAAAGAATTAGCGCCCCACCCCATTGTCACCAGATATTTAGTTTACCTGTCACGGTCAGTGGTTTTACAGTTATGGCTGATTGGTGTACACAGAGAATCTATGTACGTATTCTGCATATAGAGAGGATAAATGCATCTATGTTATAATGTATAAATCTGTAAATGCATATACACAGTCAAGTCACATTATTAGGACCAGAATAACATCCGTGCTGCATATACTAAGCAGGTAAATGGGCCGGGAGTGTCTAAGTAAAAGTCCACCTTGCGAAAGCGGAACGTGCGTTGCAATTCTTGAACACTGTAGGGTTAAGTATGTATTAGGTTATCTTGATTGAATTTTTTTATATACTTTTTTCTACCCATGTATGTGTATACATATTTATTGGCATTGTGCATATTTATATATTGGACATCCCTTGAATATGAGCAACAGGTGTAGTTCTTCTATGGGTGTTGATTTTTATCACTATTCTATGTTCTTATGAAATTTATGTTTAAATTGCTACTAAATTTTTTTTAGATTGTGTTGGTATTTTTTTTATTTTTTAATTAAAGTCCTGGTAGGTTGCCACAGGTATCTGATGCCATGCTGACTGCATCCCACAGCTGATGGAAAGTGGGTGGGGGAGGATCCATAGCACCACAATGATAATCAATGTGGTCCCACGTGTGCTCAGTTCAAGTCTAGGGAATTAAGGGGCCACTGTAGTACTTGGAAGTCCTGGTCATGATCTTCCAACCAATATTGGACATTTCTACCCTGTTGCATTATCTTGCAAGGGGAGACAAATCAGGAAGTATGGGTATACATGACCTGCAGGGACAGATTCATTCCCAATTCAATTAAGAGTGCCACCCACATGGATAAGTGGGCCCAGAAAATGCCACAAGCATTTCCCAGGCCATAACACGGCCACGACCAGCTTTTATTTTTCTAGTAATGTTTGCAGGGTGTTTGTTCCTTGTCTGCCATGCCATCTCTGTTCGATGAAGCAGAAAAAGTTACTCCGAGAAGGCAATCCTTTGCAATCAACCAATGTCCAATTCTGATACTGCTGTGAAAATTTAGGCCTTTTCTGCTGATGTATAGGAGAGGTGCAGCCCCATATAAAGTTGGGTTCACTGACCTGTTTTAGAGACATTTAATAGCCTCCTGGTTCATTTTGATGGGGAGCTGCTCCACTGTAGGAGTAGCAGATAGTCTGCCCTCGCACACTTTGGTAGCAGACATTCACCTTTCACGTAAACGGCAAATGGTGCTCTGCAGTTTGGACAAAGGGCACCATTGTGAATAAGGAATGTGCACTTATGATATACTTTACCACAGCAGTTACGAACAGTTCATGAACTGCACAATTTCAGAAATATTGCCTTGGTACTAAAGTCAATAATCATCACTTTTGCAACTCTTAAAGGGGTTGTCTCACTACAAGGATTGCTTTTTATGTTAAAGATCTTGAAAAAACAAATCACTTTGCAATATATGTCCATTAACAGTGTCCTACCTATTCCTAGGTATCCCCTCTTTTATGGGCTGCATCAGCTCCTCAGGTCGCTATAGCTACAGACCTGTTTGATCTCTCTTGATAGGCTGTCAGCACTGGTTGCTAAAGCTACAGACCTGGCTTCTACAGCAGCCTAGTGGAAGCCAGTAAATACGCCCCTGAATTCAAAGTGAAACCAAGAAAACAGGACTGAGGTAAGATGAATCAATGGAGCGAGACAACCTCTTAAGTCGCCCCTTTCACCTATGACAGCAACAAGGGATGTGTGAAGACAGCCTATCGCACACCTTATACAGCTCTGGAAAAAATTGAGACCACTGCAAAATTTTCAGTTTCTCTGATTTTTTTCGTCAGTGGTAAATTTTTGGAGAAAATCGTACAATGTTATTTTATTATATAAACTACTGACATGTCTCCGAAATTCAAAGCAAAAAATGTATTTATTTGCAATAAATTAGAAATCTTCAAAATAATAAAAAGAAGCAGCGCTGACCTCAAATAATGCAAAGAAAACAAGTTCATATTTCTTTAGAAACAATAAGACTAATGGTTTAAGTCAGGAAGAGTTCAGAAATCAATATTTGGTGGAATAACCATGATTTTTTCATTCAAATTCCTTTTGGCCTATTCCTAGCACTTGTTTTGCCATCCAGCTTGTCCTATTCCAAGAGGATTGTTAAGACCACATCAGTGTTTTTTATACTTTCCTTCAGTAAATAAGATTTGGTTCAGGTGATCACCTAATCAGAAGCACATTAAGTAGAATGAGGGACACTGGGGAGGCTCCAGATTCATGACACGCAGCTGCCATAGACAGTCTACTCCGATCCGGATTGGGAGTTTGGCCATGTATATACTCATATCTAGAGGTTTCTCATTGAGGTGGGGGGGCGACGCACGCACAAACAAACGCACGCACAACAATTCTTGAAAATTCTTGTATGTTATCGCACAAGTTTTGTTTAAGTCTTTTGTACATGTTTGGACTCTGTGCATGATACCTTCATAGTTCGGGCACTGGCTCGAAAAGGTTTGCTTATGTCCTGATAACACTATATGTCAGAGATGTTATGTTATATAAAATGTGAAAATGCAATAAAATGTGTTTAAAAAAAAAATAAAGTAGAATGAGGTGGACTTTGGTTGGAATTCCACTGACACTGGAGTGGAATGACTGTCAGACATGTAGAGATGCTGATTTATAGAAAACTGTGCAGTAGTATTTCAATTTTTTCCAGAGCTGTATATCCACCAAGCCAGCTCCTTACATGTGATTTCCTTTATGAGCTTATGCACTGCCTACATGAAAGTGATCAAAATAATGTGACTTGACTGTGTGTACATATACATGCATTATCTTAAAATTACCTGTAAAATGGGATCCCTTTCATCACAGAGGATTATTTGCCTTGTACAGAAATTTCTTCTCGCTTTTTGGGCAGAATTTCTTTGTCTAAAATGTGCAGAACTTCTAGGGCGGTATATTTGCTGATTGCTAATTCAACGTCACAACAACCAGCTAAGACACTGCCAAAGAAACACTCACAGAAAGAACACAATCTGGATGTAGTCCAGCGCTTGTAAACCTTTTGAGAGTCACCCTTAAATAGAGAGGGAAAGAAAAATAAAAAATACTCAGTGCCTTTGACCTTCACAAAGAAACCAGAAGTGATTCACAACACATTGTGGTTTACAATTAAAGAATAAATTGATTATTGTAAAAAATACACAGTAAAAAAGAGAAAAACAACGAATAATGAAGAAAGTATGTTGTATTGAATCACTGGATTTATAACAAGGATTAAATTAAGGGAAAAAACAAAGACTATCTAGTAAAGGGTGACACATCATCCACGCAGGTTAAGAGGACAAGCCTAAAGGAGTCCCCCCCCCCATCACTGTAAAGGCATGTTCACACGGCTTAATTGCGGGACGTAATTACGCCCCGCAATTACGCCGTGTGGACGGGGGCGGGGGAGTAAGCAGGGGGCCGGCACTTCGCCGGCCCATAGACTATCACTGCTAGCGGCGCGTATACGCCGCTAGAAAGTGACATGTGAATTATCTCCCCGCCCGGCGGCTTCGCCGGGCGGGGAGAGAAGACGTAATCCATAGTTCTCTATGAGAACTGTGGATTACCGTAATGAATGGGCCGTTTTCGGCCCGTAATTGGCGCACTTTGGCGCGTAATTACGGACCGAAATACGGCCCATTTTAAGCCGTATGAACATGCCTTAATACGGATTGCCTTCTCTTAGGCAAGTCCATTAATCAGGGATCTAGCTCCCCAAAACCCCCACTATTCAACTGAGTGAAAGGCTTAAGGCACTCCCACTTGACACTTTACGTTGTTTAGCTAGGCACAGCGCCACATCTATGGTTATGGCTGTGCAGCTTGCAGGCACTGATCTGTAGTAGTCGCATAGCTGTTTGTACGGCTCTGTGCTGCTGTCTTAAAGGGGTTGTCTCACTACAAGGATTGCTTTTTATGTTAAAGATCTTGCAAAAACAAGTCACTTTGCAATATGTGTCCATTAACAGTGTCCTACCTATTCCTAGATATCCCCTCTTGTATGGGCTGCATCAGCTCCTCAGGTCGCTATAGCTGCAGACCTGTTTGATCTATCCTGATAAGCTGCCAGCACTGGTTGCTATAGCTACAGACCTGGCTTTTACTGCAGCCTAGTGGAGGCCAGTAACCCCACCCCTGAATTAATAGTGAAACCAAGAAAACAGGACTGAAGTAAGATGAATCAATGTAGTGAGACATAAGGCTTGGTCTCCACTGCACAGAAAAACAACAATTTTTTCAGCGGTTTTCGTTTTCTAAAAACAGCTTCCATAGACTATAGTAAAACCGTCCTGCTGTCTCCATGGAGTTTCTTTTTTCTGCTCGTTTTTTTTGTACTGGTTGTCTTTTGAAACATGTAAAAAACGGCAGACCAGGGCAGAAAATTTACTATAGTAATCTATGGAAAGCGCCGGACGTCTTTTGGCGCATTTTCGTGGCTTTTTTGCCGCGATTTTTCAATGAAAACCCTCCCGGGAGATTAAAGTCCCACCTATAGTGGGTGTTAACAAAGTTTATACTGTTTTTCCAATTCTGCAGACAAGTGTCTGATGTGTCCTCATTCGCACCGTTCGTAATAAAATGTCGCTAACTTCAAGATTTGCGCAATTCAAGATTTTTGCGCTGTTACCTTGCTTGTGACGCTAAAGAAATTTATTTTATTTTTTTTTTTTACGGATTTTGACGCCAAAATCCTTTTCTTCGAATATTTTGCCGCTATTAAAGTTCTGTTTGTTTTTTAACAGATTTTGACGCCAAAATCCTTTTCTTCGAATATTTTGCCGCTATTAAAGTTCTGTTTGTTTTTTTAACAGATTTTGGAGATAAAATTTATGAGCGCCAAAATCCGTAAAAAGCTGGATTTTAGCAGCAAAAGCGAGAACATTAGTAGCGCCAAAACCCATAAAAACATGGATTTTAGTGGCAAAATACGTTAAAAAAAGTATTTTAGCAGCAAAAGCGAGAACTTCAGCACCAAAATCCATAAAATGACCACTAGATTACATACAGCCTTAATGGTGCATTCACACAGTGCGTTTTTTGGGGTGTTTTGATGCAGCAATGTACAGCATTAATTGCTGTGCCTTTCTGCACAAAAAACACATGTGCTTTTTTTATGCGTTTTTCGGGTGCTTTTTGTGTGCAGAAAGGCACAGCCATTAATGCTGCACATTGTAGCACAAAAAAACACGTCTGTGTGTGAAAGCACCCTTAGGCTATGCCTACACAGCACAGGTTTACAGTTGGATCTTTAAGCCAATTCAGTATTTGGTATCTGCAAAATCCGACTGTAATCCTGTGCCCATAGGCCACATAAAAAAAAAAAAAAAAAATCATACCTACCAATTTTTAGAGATCACAAACGGAGACACATCAGGTTACACCACACACAACATCACACCAAGACATGCCTCTAACCACGCCCAAACACACACATGACAACTTTTTATATGGCAAAAAAGGGACACATTTTCAGGATTGCATTGTATCCAATGATGAAATATGAAGTTATGTAATATTCAGCTGAGAAGCAATCAGATCTTTTTTTAAAGCTAGATAGTCTATTGATGCAAATCTATTTCCCAAATGAAAAAGAGGGACATTTATAGAGCTAAGAGGGACAAGGGTTATAAATAGAGACACTTGGGAGGTATGGAAAGTCAGTGCTGTAGTCTACACAGCATGGATTTTCCTACTGTGAGATTTCTAAACCGCCAGAAGATACACATGTTCTATCTCCATTCAGTCAATATCCTGGGCCAGAGGGAAAACAGACCGTTTTTGCACAAATCTGTGTCAAAAACCACGGTACGGCAATGCAATGTAACATGCTGTGTAGACTGAACTTTATCATGCAGCTGATTGTATGGAACGTTAGGGCCGATTCACACGGCTTATTCAAGCCGCAATTGCGGGACGGAATTCGCCCGCAATTCCGGCTTGAATAAGGGGCGGGGGCGCTGCCCGCCGGCCCCATAGACATGCATTATCCACGGTAGGTATCCCACCAGGATAATGAACATGTCACTTTCTGCCCGCACGGCGGATTCACCGTGCGGATAGGAGAGGCGGAATCTATAGTTCTCTATGAGAACTGTGGACTACCGTAATGGCTGGCACGGATTGCAGCCATATTGCAGCGCAGTACGGCGCGCAATATGGCTGCAATCCGTGCCCAAAATAAACCGTGTGAACGGCCCTTTAAAAGCCGGACCTCATTCTAAAGATATGCCATTAAGATTATAGCCATAGAAAATCCATCATATTGGTAAACTAGGTTGGGATTTTAAGGTAGTAATAGAAAATATTTCATACACTGGAGGAACTGACCATAATAAAAAAAACTGAAGCATAAAGGCCTTTTGAACACCACTCAACATCGCGTGACTGAATACTTGCCTAAAAGGGGTCTCCTAAATTTTGGACCTATGGTTAGGCTTTGTCATTTGGGGCAAGTTTACTACACTTGCTGTTGAGTTGTTTGTTGGTGCCTCTTTGGCACCCAGCACTCGTGCCACAACAGTTCTCCCAGTTGCTACGCTCCAGCATGTAAGGCTAAAAGGGGATGCCCATATTCGTGATTAGCTTTAAACAGGTCAGCAAAGGTAATCAAACATTCTCACCAAATACATTTATATTCTAATTTTGCTTCACTTAAAAAGACACAGCAGGTTATCCTTATCCTAGGTTTACAAATGGTTTCTTAGGTTACCGACCTAGCAGCTATGTCTTATCAGCATGAACTTGCTGGGCGAGTAGAACAGAGGTGGTGGGTAACCTAGGGAACCATTTGTAAACCAGCAGTATAGATAACCTGCTGTATCTTGAAAATAAAGAAAAATTAGAACAGAAATGTATTTGTCAAGGTTTTTTTTTTTACCATTGCCTACATGATAAGTGCTAATCAAGGAGCAAGGAGGTTTATAAAGAACCATTCTATTCCACAGCACTGTACCGAGATTGCAATTCAGTGTATTCCCAATATGCCTAATTGGGACACAAGGCAGTGTAAACCAAGTTGTTAGCTTATGAGAGCCAATGCATTTGCCAGGGAACATTTTGTTCATAATCTGCATAAAAACTCGAACTGGCCCAAAAAGGAGGGGAACCTCCGGTGAGTCCCTCGGATGGTGGGTCTGGGGCTGCTTTTCAGGGGAAAAAAAAAAAAAAAAACAGGTAAAAAGCAAAAGGCAGAGTGCAAGAGTCATGTGGAATACCCTGCGTCCCAGAAAATAAGAGTGTCTTATATTAATTTTTGCTCCTAAGGACAAGCTAAGACTTATTTTTAGGGGATGTCTTATATTTTAAGAACAAGAATTCACATTTATTGTTGACCAAAAAAAAAAAAAAAAAAAAAACAATTAATATAATGTATTGATTTAATCAAAAAACAGCATAAGCAGCCAAACAGAGTTGCATATAAAAAAAAAAATGAACTGTCTTATTTTAGGAGGTGTCTTATTTTCAGGGAAACAGGGTAGCTGCAGAGTGGCCCCAGAATCAGCCCCACTCTGACACTGCCTACTAGCACTGCTTTTTGACAATGTGCATCTGACAATACAGGTTGCCAGGGCACTGGTCAGGGCAGTACTGCCATCAAGGGCCCTGATCAGATTTCAGTAAAAGGCCCTGCTGATATGGTGTAAGATGGGAGCTGGTAATGGGTGGGGTGCCTGTACTGTATGGCAAGGCTGTAGAGTCAGCGTGGTCATAAAATGGACTCCCAAAATGTATAATAAATTGGTCCAGTTTGTTCAATGCATTAGCGAGAGCAAGAGGAATTGGGTCTTGCCAGAGCTTCTGCTCCCATATCTTCAGCCTCATCAGATGAGGAGTTTAATTTTGAAAAGTAATTGGATGACATGGAGCAGGCAAAACGTTGCCGCAGGGGAAAAGATTCCACTCCCATAGCAAACAAAATTGAACAGATTTTAGTAAAATTTTACTTTCAAAGAAGTAGAAGAGTTCAACCGTTTATTAGAACTGACTGTATGAGGGGGGATTCCTTTATACCCTGAGATTGTTAGAGATGTTGCCCCTGTGGTCACCACTTTGCCACCAACCCAAGTTAGTGTAGAGAGGCTGTTCTCTAGCCTGGAAATAATGAGATCTATTAAGGATCTGATAGAGGTGATACTATTTCTCAGAACAAATTCATAAACTCCAGGAATGTTATTCAGGACGTTTTTGTTGAAAACTTTTCTCCTACATACTGCAGCATTTTGCTTACTCAATTTTTTTTTTACGTTTTGGTGTTATAATGTTGTATCCAATAAATATTTTACACCGACAAGCAAAAGAGAAACAATGTTTTGAACTTTTGACCTTCAGGCCTCATATCTCACAATCCATTACAGTTTTCTGCAGTCCTGCAGGGTAATTATTGTTACAGTCCTGCAGTGATAGGGCGTAGCTTTAACACTAACAATTATTTCTATTTTAGAAATTCCCTTATAAGGTGTCTCCATAGGCGAGGTTATCACAATGGCAAGGATTGATTTTCTATGGCGTGTTCCTTTTTATGGTGTCAGATCATCCATAGTTATACGGCTGTTATGCTATCCACCCACATACTCACCTTGTTGTTACCGAAAGCAGGATGTTACTGCAGTTTCTGTGCAGGCAGGCCTTGTGTTGACTTAGAGATTGGGCGATTGCACAACATATCTAGGATTGTCACTAAACACTGACTTCAGAAGAGGAATGTCCATCCCACAGGTGGAGGAATTTACAGCAGGCCACCTGACATCCATTATATGGATATGCTGTAAGCAGAGAGTTTACAAGGATCCTGGGCACTAATTAAAAAAAATGTGAAATAGGGCCTCCCAGCTACCATGTGTCATTTACAATACTGGAGTCTTCTAATGTGGCAGAAGGGCTTTTGGGTCCTTCTAAGCAGGGCTGTGGAGTCGGAGCCTATTTTGCAGGAGTCGGAGTCGTCATAAAATGGACCAACTCAGACTCCCAAAATATATAATAAGTTGGTCCAGTTAGTTTGATGCAGTGCAAAGAGCAATTTTATATACAGTCACTTATACAAAAGTGTGACTTGCAAGTATTTAGCATCTGCTTAGTTCTGCAGATTCTTTCCTGTAACTGCATTGTTACTGTTTTGCTCCTAAAAATAAAAATGTAAATTTTTATTATTTTGCTAGTATTTGGGAAATCTGCCTCTGTTTTTCAGCTCTGCCTGAATCCTTCAGGGCTTCCGAATCAGATTCAAGCACATCTTGACCAAAATCTGATCCCAGGTCTCTTCTACACATTCAAAAGATCAAAACCTTGTTACCCTTTTGCTTGTCAGTGTCTGTTTACCTAAATAGCTTGATTATTGGCGCATGTTTAAGTGATAACTTTACTGTAGTAAAATGGCAAAATCAGGCTATTTATCACCTTATCATACATGTATGAGGGAGTCAGAAGTCGGAGTCAGAGGTTTGGGAAATTGAGGAGTCGGGGCTTTGGCTTGCCGACTCCACAGCCCTACATCTAAGGCTATGCTCACACGGCTAATTGCAGGGCATACAGTCCGCCCCGCAATTGAGCCAGGTGTTCAGGAGTCGTGTTGATCGGCGCGTACCCCCACTGCACGGGAGGGCCCGCGGCCCATAAGTGATGTGAATAAATGACATGTCAATTATCTCCCCGCACCTACAATAAGAACGTATTGTATATGCGGGGAGAGGAGGCGTAATCCATAGTTCTCTATGAGAACTGTGGATTACCGTAATGATTGAGGCGCATTTTGCTCGTATTAGAGCGCAGTACGCTCAATACATGGCGAAGTGGGTCCCAAATTTAGCTGTGTGAACATAGCCTAAGGCTGCAAGGCCCAGTAGCGACTACTACTTCTATTCCCCCCCATAGCTACGGCCAGGCCAGGCCGGAAAATGTCAGACTGGGCAGACTCCAGCTGGGTCATAACAGTGGGCACCAGACCCTACTGTATGCCAATTTAATTATGGACAGTTTCACTTTAAAAAAGGATTCATGATTGTAGCCACAATATGCTGCACTGGTGCTCTTCCTCTTTGGATGCCATTCCATCACTTCTGTTCTAGGTTCATGGCCAAGCGAGCCCGAGCCATAACTAAAAAAAAAAACAAAAATATAATACTTTAAGGCTTAAAGGGGTATTGCCAGGACATGAGTTACTTACCTCCTTATCAGCACGGGAGTAGAATATAAACAAATTATGCTGAGTCATGAAGGCTGCAGGGGTGAGAGGAGAGTGAGGAATAAGGGAGCGTATTAAAACTTAACTCAAATAATAACTTTACAACAGTTGATTATACAGCAAGACACAGGCTCATACACTGCACTTTCTCCTCAGGCCCTTGAAGCTCATTCATTTTCCCTGTCATCAGATAAGAAGTGTTTCACACAAGCACCGGCTGTTGTGTCTAATGCAAGCTTTCAGGTAACGAAGGGGGATTGAGAAATGCTGCAGCTCTCACAGGCTTCACTTTTTGTAATCACATATATTTAGAAAAGTGAATAAATACCCATTTTGGAGGATCCCACATCAACATTACATCGTAGCAAAACCCCTTTAAGAATCAGTTATTGCTGCACTGCTCTACTTTCCTTGAGTTGATCTATTGCACCCTCCTGAGAATTTCTCTGCTCCTATTTCTAGGTTGAAGGCTAGGTGAATGTCCAGCTCAATATTTTATACTAGCAGATTGATAAGACCCTGTTGTGTTATTCAGCTGGATCTCTAGAACATATGTTCTTTTTGCAGTGGAGATGGTAATAAATACATCTAGAAGAGTATTTTTAGGTGGAATACACCTTATATTGTAACCCCGATTGAGAAAATCAGCCTGATAACCACCTAGATTGTGGAGACCGTGTATAGCCAGAAAAACTATACAAAGACATGTCTTCCTTGGGGGTCCTAGATATAATGTAGAAGTTAATCATAATATAATTGACATGTCTTAAATAACTTTCATCTGAATAACCTTTGTAAGGTTTCGCTACATTGTAGACTATAGCTTCACACCTTGCACATCTGTCTGGGGTTGCTGGATGTAAAGTATAATCTGCTCATACAATACAACTGAAAGGCCATAAACAATTTAATATATGCTATCTTTTGTTTATTGCTCCCCCCCCCCAAAACTTTTTATGAATCTCGTAAGGTAGTTAAAATCTAGGTTATCCTTGAAGTTCTAGATATATGTAATTCATACACTAAAAGAATTAAAAAAAAAATATATATATATATATAGATATTTATATTTTATATAAAATAATATATATATATATATATATAAAATTTTTATATTATATTACACACACACATACACAACACACACACATACCCAGTTTCCCCAAAAATAAGACATGGTGCTTTTTTATGCAATTCATAGTTTGGCTGCTTCTGCTGATGTTTGTGATGAAATCCCTACAGTATATTAATATTAAAAAAAAATTTGAGAATTATTGTTCATAGAAAATAGGACATCCCCTAAAAATAAGTCTTGCTCGTCTTTAGGAGCAAAATTATAAAAGGGACACTGTTTTAAATTTTCGGGAAACAGGGGTATAAAATATATTTGTTTATTTTTTAAACACATGTATTCTTAGCGTTACATCACACATTTTACGAGGTCCTTAAAGTACTATTACTACTTTAGTAGGTCAACTGTATTTTATTCAACTGAGTTTATTTTATCAGAGTGGTAATCTGCCTTACCAGAAAGATTCCTGGTGGGTTGCACAGTTCACCGGCTGACTGCCCCTGTAATGATCAAGCAGAATTGTTGTATCGCTCATTATGAGAACTGCAAAGCTGCACAGGGTTGCTAGGCCTCATTCACACGGCTTATTTTGCCACGGATTGGCACCGTACCGCACGCCGGATTTGCGCTTCAGTACGGCGCCAATCCGTCGGAGTCATTACGGTAATCCACTGCTCTCTAAGGCTATGTTCACACGGCTTAACTGCGGGGCGTAATTCCGCCCCGCAATTACGCCGTGTGGCCGGGGGTGGGAGCGGGGGACCGGCACTTCGCCGGCCCATAGACTGTCATTGCTAGCGGCGCGTATACGCCGCTAGAAAGTGACCTGTCAATTATCTCCCCCCTCGGCGTATTCGCCGAGCAGGGAGAGGAGACGTAATGCATAGTTCTCTATGAGAACTGTGCATTACATTAGTTACTGGGACGGATTCAGCCCGTAATTGGCGCACTTCGGCGCGTAATTACGGACTGAATTACGTCCCAGAATAAGCCGTGTGAACATGGCCATAGAGAACAGTGGATTCCGTCGCTCCTCCCCGCTCGGCGAATCCGCCGCGGGGGGAGAAAGTGACATGCACATTATTTACGGCGCGTACGCGCCGTAAACAATGCATTGTCTATGGGGCCAGGAGCGGCGCCCCCGCCGTGCTCCGGCCCCGCCGTCCCACCCCTTATTCATGGCGGATTTGTGAGCTCAATACGGCTCACAAATCCGTCAGGAATAAGCCGTGTGAACACGGCCTTAAGGAGGCAAGGCAGGTGATCCCCTTTCAATTCACTTGACGCCCCAAGTGGAGGGGTGCCATGGTTGGTCGCTAGCCCTGCTCATCCCAAGAAAGAACTTTTACACAGTAGGTTTATTTAAACCTGTGCTGGGACCTTTGACATTTGTCTGTTATGTCCCCAAAAGTCCTGTAGCTGTAATAACACTCAATACCACAGAAGAGGGCGAGCTTGGACTGTGGCAACAGGTGAAAGGATAGTGGAGCAATGGGAACAGTGAGGCAGATCAGAGTATGAAATTAATTTAATTTCTGTGACTGCAAAGATTACACTGTAATGTATAATTTACAGGGGTGTAGTATAGATTACTTAAGCGTTTAGTATGTGATAATTTCAGCAGTACAATTGGTGATAGAATTTATTTTAGTATATTCATTTTAGTAATACAGTGTGTGATACAATCAATTCCGAGGGACACAGTTGTGATATAATGAATTATGACGCTATTTTCTTCGTTATACGGGGTGAGGGACGGTATTGTATGTGGGCTGGCCGGTTGTGTGTACCACGGCTGCTTTGTAGTCCTAGTCCGGCCCTGGCTATGCCCCTGGCAGTAAAGTGATATAATTGCAGGACCTTTGCTCGGCCATTAGATTTGGGGTGGAATTCAGTATATAACGATTGCAGGAATCAAAGTCGATAGATCTCACATTTTAACATGTTGCTAACAAATACACATTATTCATAATTAGACCTCATTTACACATCAGCATACATCTCTGTATTGTAGAGCACTATGCTGCCATGTGGTGCCTCTACTGCAAAAGGTAATGGAGACAGCCTCAGAAGGAACCTATGGCATCTAACAGAATTATAAAAAAATAAAAAAAATAAATAAAAAAAAAAAAAAACACACCTGTGTGGCCCCAGAGACTTCTATAAGTCATAGACTATGGCAATTTCTCGTGCTGCAGTTATGGAAAAAGAGCTACTAAAAAATCACATGTGCTTTCACAAGCTTTTTTTTTTTTTTTTAAACTGCAGTGGCAGGATGTTAGCTGGAAGTCAATAAACATACATTCTATGGATTTGTTTATTTCTTGCTGCATTTTCAATATATATGGTAGGTTTTTCGGATCAGTTGCAGTCTTTTGAAAACCCAGCATTCTATATTTGCAGCATTTTTTTTTCCTGCCGATTTGTAGTGTTTTTGACCCCCAATGAAATGCATTGGTGTTGCAGTTATTTTTATCATGAATTTATTGTAGCTTTTTCTTTTTTCAAACTGAAAATGATTCATTGGTTCACGAGATTAGTGATGAAGAGAAAACACACCAGGAAAGAAAATACACGTACCAAAGTACACTTTTTGCAAAAAAACAAAAACACCCCTATGCCAAGCCCTTACAGCTTCAAACAGCCTGGAGCTCTTATATGACGATATAACAGACATGATCATGAGCTCACATTTAAAAAAAAAACAAAAAAAAACACACAGCGATGAACATCTTTACTTCTGTACCCTATATGCCCATATCTCAGCCGTGACTGAGAACTATCACGGTACCCCACACCAGAGATTTTCAATTAGGCCACATGAATTTGCCAGTAAACACCCACAAAACCATATGGCCATTGAGTAAACACTGCATTCAACACCGACTGTCGGACAGCATGGTGGCTCAGTGGTTTCCACGCTTCGCCACCATTGAATTTGTATGTACTCCGTGTGTTTATGTGGGCTTCCCCTACTGATATATATATATATATATATATATATATATATATATTAGAAAAAAAAAAAACACAAACATACTGATAGATTAATCAGGAATTTAGACCATGAGCCCCAATGGGAACAGGAATCAATGTGAATGATGGTAATCCCTGTACGTTAATAATAATAATCCATTTATTTTTTGACGTTGCTTTGGAATACAAACAGAACTATATAAATGAATAAAATAAAGGTTAATGGCCACATGGTTTTTGGGGTGTTTACCTGCAAATCCATGCGGCCAATCATTAAGCCAATTTAAAATCCCTGGTGCTGCAGGAGATCACAGCCGTATTGTAACCGTTTGGTTTAATCTTACAACCTAAAGTACCATTACCTTACTTTGCCTGTTGTAAGATTTTACAAAGGACTGTTTAAGACAGAATATAATTGTTTTTTAAAAAACAGAAACAGCGCACGTTTGAGTCAAGAGGAGTCCCGGAGAGATTTTCTGATATATGGAGTCTGTGGATTGAGACACATCTGTTTAGTTCAGAATGTTGGGGGATCCAGATGTCAAAGTGGTGTGGTTGCATAGATTTAGGCGATGTTCCTGTGAATGGTTTGAATGGGTATGAAAGGGCTTGATAAAATCTCTTGGAACGATCAAGATGAGTTATTTTCCGTGAACCATTGCAAACAGTGAGATTTAATGTATCCTATAGAAGCTGTGGAAATTGTCCATCTATATGATAATGTAGGTTTTGTGTTTCTGGATATTGCAATCTTGATATGCACGTTTGGGTGTGTATGGTCATATTTAATGTTGTAACATACAATGTTTGTTAATAAAAAAAAAATATATATATATATATATATATATATATATATATATATATATATATATATAATATATATATAATATTAAGAGACCACTGCAAAATTTTCAGTTTCTCTGATTTTTCTCTTCAGTGGTAAATTTTGGGGAAAAATGTACAATGTTATTTTGATATATAAACTACTGAAATGTCTCCGAAAAGCAAAATTTTTTGTATTTATTTGCAATAAATGAGAAATCTTCAAAATAATAAAAACAGAAGCAGTGCTGTCAGACCTCAAATAATGCAAAGAAAACAAGTTTAGAAACAAGACTAATGTTTTAAGTCAGGAAGAGTTCAGAAATCAATATTTGGTGGAATAACCATGATTTTTTCATTCAAATTCCTTTTGGCCTATTCCTAGCACTTGTTTTGCCATCCAGCTTGTCCTATTGGGAGAGGATTGTGAAGACCACAGCAGTGTTTTTTTTTATACTTTCCTTCAGTAAATAAGATTTGGTTCAGGTGATCACCTAATCAGAAGCACATTAAGTAGAATGAGGTGGACTTTGGTTGGAATTCAACTGACACTGGAATGGAATGGCCACCAGACATGTAGAGATGCTGATTTTTAGAAAACTGTCCAGTGGTCTCTTAATTTTTTCCCCAGAGCTGCACGTGTGTGTGTGTGTAATATGATCATACACACATTATATTATTATATATATTATATATATATACATATTATATATATACTATATATATAATATACACACACACACACACACAAATTTAAAATATTTAAAAACAAAGTACGGATACAGATGGTGTAAGTAATAGTGCTATATAATATGCTTTGCTAATGATGCATATCCCATACACAGATTCCCATAAATATATTTATAAGCTTACCAGTAAGTGATCTGTCAGAGAAATCGTCGCCATCACACTGATCGCTTGACTATTCGAACCTTCCAGGACACCAACACACCATGAATGGAGGTGAAAGGTGTAGATCTGTGGAAAGAGTGACACAATAGGTTGACACTTGGTGGTTGATGGGTTTAGTCATGCACCTCCTGCAATTATGGAACCACAACCCTCAGCATGCTTTGCCAGGCCTGTAATAGCAACCCCAGGATATTTACCTGGAGCTTACCACCCTCCTCAGGACTTCACATTAAGGGAGAGACATTGCAAGGTCAATAACATATCTTAGGACAATGACACATTTGAACAGAAGCCTTCACACCCAGGGTGTGCATCTGAGCATTAATTGTTTCTATACTGAGAACTCTTGCTACAATAACCTCCCTTCCTTTATTTGTGCGCATTATTTTGATGAATCATGAATACTTGAAGTAGGTTAAACAGAACCACCAATATTAAAATAAGGCCTCACATGTGACTGTATTATGGATCTACAACACAACATCTATAGACTACTATTAGACCTCTGAATGTCTCTACAAGTATTGCTTTTTATGTTAAAGATCTTGCAAAAACAAGTCACTATTATAATTTATATTAGAGTGCCATTGATTCCAGGGCACTGTACAGTCAAGGGGGTTACATACATAACATGTCACACAAGTACAATGGTAACAATATGTGACTAACAACTGGTACAAAGGGAAAGAACTCTGCCTGTGAAGGCTTACTATGCAATATGTGTCCCTCAACAGTGTCCTACCTATTCCTAGATATCCCCTTTTGTATGGGCTGCATCATCTCCTCTGGTCACTATAGCTAGAGACCTGTCCGATTTCTCCAGATAGGCTGCCAGTGCTGGTTGCTATAGCTACAGACCAGGTATCCTCAGTAGCAGCCAATAAACATGCCCCTGAATTCAAAAATGAAACTGAGAAAACAGGACTGAGGTAAGAGCAATCAATGTAGTGAGACCAACCCTTTAGGGCACATCCCCACAGCAAATACCGGTCGGTTTAGGCGACCAGTATTTGTCCGGTTTTTGTGCCGTGCTCACGGTCGCAGAGGGGCGGCTTTTCTCCACGATTCGCCCTCCCCCTTCACTTGTTCATATTCCGTCCGAAAACCGGACGGAAGAATGAACATGCACAATGTTTTTTGGGCGGAAAACCCGTGCAGTGGGGACTGCTGCCGAGGTTTTCCATAGAGCCCCATGTAAAAGTTTGCGACCGGTTTTTCAGATTGTTTGCAAAACCGCAAACAGTCTGAAAAAAACAGCCGTAGACCGGTACCGTGGGGACATGGCCTTAAGCCCACCCCAGCAGCAATTTATTTTTATTCTAGAAACACTGTAAAAGGACCTTAAACAGCTATTATCTGCCTTACTGGACTCTTGGTATGAAAATGATTCATGGGATAACCCCATTAATTATCTTGCTACCAAAGTGCAGGGTACATTCTGCACATTCCTGGGACATTGCACTGTAAAATACATTTACCGATAAGCGGAGGAGCCCACCCGCAGTTATCATGATGTTATTGGCAGCATTATATACAGAAATGGAACGATCGTGTCATAACTGCACATTAGACAGGATCATTTCACTTTCCAGGAGGATATATTCAATCGTGTACTCAGCTACTGTCCAGATACAGGTCTACAAACCAGTAAAGTCCAATATTGTGCAAGCCCTATCTCCTAGCCTGATCATGTTACAATTGCAAGCAGTAATGGTGTAATCATAAGTGGCAGAAATTTTTTTGCGACTTTTTTTGCAAAACCCAAAAAAAAAAAAAATTATTTATAAAATTTTTAATTATATATAAATATATATTAATATTATATTATATAAATATATATATAAAAATATACTAAACAGAATAGCCCTTCATTTGCTAACACTATCATTATGGTAGAGCTCAAATCCCACTCAAAAAGTGGAATCCTGTTTTGTTAGTGATTAGGTGTAAAGGGGCGATAGGTGGTGACTTATGAATAGTAAATGCGATCACTTGGTGTCTGACTGCTGTGGTTCCTAGCGACTTCTAAATGAGAGGTTCAGTTAGTTCAGTTGCCCTGCTCAGTAAATCTTCTGGCTACCCACTGTCCAGGGTAGCTAAAAGCCCCCTTCTTTTTAAAAGGGGGGAACATTATTTCCCCCTTATCAATCACTGGGTTTGCCACCAGGAATATTGTGTACAATTTTTTGGGCAAAATGCACAGGAAAGACATTGTAACTTTAACGGTAAAAGGGGGCAAAAAAAATAATAAAAGGACTGGGGGGACTGCAATACCCCGAAAAATTTCAAGAATTTGGTTTAGTTTAGAGAAAAGACGGGTTTGGGGGGGCATAATAAAATTTTAAAAAAAATATTAAAGGTCATTTAAATCTCTCCCCAGTTTATTTTACCCAGACTGTATCAAGAAAAGGGACACCTCTAAATTTTAGGAAAGAAAGTTTTTTCATAAAATAGAAAGGGGACTTTACTGTTAGAGCAGGGGGACTGGGAAATTTGCCGAGGAAACTTGTCATGGTGAATTAATATCAAGTTCAAAAAAGGGTTTTGATGCATTTCTTGGGGCTAATAATTTAAAATTAAAGTATAGGGTTTGGAGAAGGGCCTATCCAAAGGGATTTTTTTGGTTGCCGATTTGGGTTGGGGAAAGGGAATTTTTTCCCCTTAAAGGGGGACAATTGGCTTCTACCTCATGGGGGGGGGGGAGGGGGTTCCATCCCGGGTCAACACTTTTGCAAAATAGGTGAACTGTATGGACTCTTGTCTTTTTTTCGCCTTACAAAATATGTGCTAAATTTTTTGATAGTGGGGGGGTTGGGGGGAAAATTTAAACCGGAAAAAACCCAAAAGGATCTTGTCCCCCCTGTTTAAAATTGATGGGTCCCTGTAAATGCAATAATGTGCTTAACATCCACTTTTGCAGGGCGGAGTTACATCCAATGGATTAATTTATGCATACATTTAAAAAAAAAAAAAAGTCGATTTTTTTAAGCTGCTTTTGACAGGCATTGGACAAAAAAAAAAAAAACTCAGTTTTATGAACGTCTTTTAGTATTTGGTTTTCAGGTCTTTTTTTGTCCACTGCAGTGCAGACATAGCCTAAAATGTAATTTGAGGAACGCTACATCCAATAGGTGGCGCTGCAGAATACTAGGTCATTTCCCTTGAGCCTTTTTGAACAGATTAGAATCCAGAACTGCACCCAGGCCCTTTTTGAGTTATTTTAGGGCGTTCACATGACAACTTCTTCTGCTCCATAGCCTTCGGGCACACTCTGCAGCACTCTTAGGCCTCGTTCACACGGCTTATTTGGGCGCTGATTGGAGCCCTACTGCGCGCCGTATTTGCACTACAGTACGGCTCCAATCTGTCCCAATAACTACGGTAATCCACAGTTCTCATAGAGAACTATGGATTCCGTCTCTTCTCCCCGCTCGGCGAATGCGCCGCGGGGGGGGGGGGGGGGGGAAAGTGACATGCACATTATTTACGGCGTGTAACGTCGAGAAATACGTCCTATGGGCCGGCGAGGTGCCGGCCCCGCGCTCCGCCACACGATTGCCGGCGTAATTGCGGGGCGAAATCCGTACCCGCAATTACGCCGGCAATAAGCTGTATGAACAAGGCCTTAGGGCACATTCAAATGGGTTGGATTCACTGCAGATTTTGCATCGGAGACCCACAGAATACAATCTGCACCAACTGAAGTGGATTTTGTTAGATTTATTTAATATGTGGGTCTGGTGCGAGGTCCGACTTGTTTTACAGTACAGAATCTACATTGCTGTAGAAACCTTTCCTCTAGATGTAGCAGGTTCCAACTCTGGATAGATACAGTCCTTACCTATCAGTTGATCTTTGTGTTAAACTATTACAGTGGTGGTGGGAGGCGGGGGCGTATATAGTCAGCCACCAATTGTGCAAGTTCTCCCACTTAAAAAATGAGAGGCCTGTAATTGGCATCATGGGTCGACCTCAACTATGAGAGACAAAATGAGAAAAATCCAGAAAATCACATTTGTCCGTGCCTTGGGGCTGTCCATGTTGCCCAGCGACAGCCCCAAAACATCACTGCTCTAGAGAGATCTGCATGGAGCAATGGGCCAACATACCAGCAACTGTGTTTGCCAACCTTGTTAAACTTACAGAAAACGTTTAGACCTCGTCATTGCCAAAAAAAGGATATAGAACAAAGTATTGAGATGAACTTTTGTTATTGACCAAAGACTTATTTTCCACCATAATTTGCAAATAATTTCTTTCCAAATCAAACAATGATTTTCTGGATTTGTTTTCTCATTTTGTCTCTCATAGTTGAGGTCGACCTATGATGTCAATTACAGGCCTCATCTTTTTAAGTAGGAAAACTTGCACAATTGGTGGTTGACTAAATACTTTTTCCCCCCACTATATATTTGTACAGTTATTACAGTACATCAGTCGTCAACTTTTTTTTCTGAACAAAATAACCCTAATTTTCATAGCCGCAGTACAACACAACAGACAACACTCTGCAAATAGTCGCATACTGATGAATGACAAGTCCATTATGATCAAGTCATGTTTAATTCACTCAGCTTAACTGTTCATACTCTATTTATGGAGATATTGATTACTAGGTGGACGCCCGAGACGTGTCCTGGACTCTATAACCTGCCGGACTTTAGATCTTTTTTCATATACTTCGCAAAGCTTTTAAATCCTAAAAGGTGGGGGGCGTTTTGTACATTCAGTGAGGACAGATATTTATCTATAGTCTCAGAAGCTTTGACACCATTCAGAAGTCAAATTATTTTCTAGCACAGGTGAGAAATAAACTTCAGAATTAATAGTTCTTGAATTTGCATTAAAGGGGTCATCTCACTACATCGATTCATCTCACCTCAGTCCTGTTTTCTCGGTTTCAGTTTTGAATTCAGGGGCTGGTTTACTTGATACTACTGGCCTGCAGTGAGCAGCTGCTGAGGACGGCAGGTTTGTAGCTATAGCGACCAGCACTGATAGCCTATCAAACAGGTCTGTAGCTATAGTGACCTGAGGATGCCCATATAAGAGGGGATATCTAGGAATAGGTAGGACACTGCAATATGTGTCCATTAGCAAAGTGATTTGTTTTAGCAAGATCTTTAACATAAAAAGCAATCCTTGTAGTGAGACAACCCCTTTAACCGTTTTTTTTCCCCATCGCAACATTGATAATCTATCGATAGAACTGGCCATCAATATTTCATCACAAAGTCCTAAATTCAGGAACCACTACCAATTAGCAGAGTAAAGGGGTGACATGAGGTACACTACCGGGTACAGCCACAACCAGTGTGACACTGTGTAAACAATGAAGGGTGCCTAGCAAATCACTGATGGAACACAGCTGCCCTTCTCATGCTTATTGGCAGGTTTATACCAGGAGGGTGGGGGGACGTCATATTCATAAAGAGGTTGTCTGAGCATTTTCAAAAAAAGGGGCTGTGGTTGGGACTAATCTTAAAGAAAAAAAAAAAAAAAAAAAAGCTGAACTGTCCCCAAAAGCTACCGCTGCTCTGGTGTTCCCAGCCGGTCCCCCAATGATCATGGTGGCGGCATGTCCATGGTTCACGGGACACCGCATCCAATCACTGGCCTCAGATCAGATTTGTCATACATGCACGCAGAGATCATTGGGGCTAATAATTGGCTGCAAAGTCATGTAAACCATAGACATGACAGATGGGGAATGTCAGAAATGTTTAACTGAGTTATTCGGGGCTCACCAGTGGAGGTGGTTCTTGGGGTCCACTATGCAGCTACTGTCCATGACTGTTGCTTTCTGCCTTTCTCCCTTGGAGGAGGGGAGGGGGGAGAAAGCCCTTAGTCCATCTTGCCCAGGGCCCTACCAAGTTAAACAAAATATTTAATAAAGAGTGATATTTTTAAGAAACAGCACCTGTGTCTGGTTTTGTATACCTTTTAATGGAACAGAGTTGCAATACCAGATACAACCTCAAAACAAAAACGCAACTTTTTACTTTCATACAGCATCTTAGGCTATGTCTACACAGCACAGGATTACAGTCGGATTTTTAGGTGGATTCAGAATCCGCAAAAAATCAGACTGTAATCCTGTACCCATGGACCGCAATATCAAATCCATAATAGTCTACATAGCACGGATTTCTAAACCACCTGCATTTTTTTGTCTTGCGCAAACGTGCACACAAAAAAAAAAAAAAAACCAACTCCGTATGGCAGTACTAAAATGCTGTCGGAGTTTGGACGCCATTTTAACATATGCTGTGTAGACATAGGGCGACGTCCAAAAAGTGCGCCAGTTTTAGGCGCATGAAATCAGTGTAAAGTGCACCTGAAAGTCCGATACTTTCTAACAACTGGCGTCAGTTATACCCTCATGCGCCTAAAATGGCGCATCTCATCAAAAAAGGCTCATTGTGCAACTTGCGGCGCATAGCCTATCATTTGTAGCATATGTAATGCGCCTATCGTGGTGCATTGCCCGACGGAGGTGCATAACATATGTAATGCGTCTCAATAAGCGCATTGCGTGACAGGGCACACAGTGCACCATGTTTAGGCGCATTACAAAGCGTCGTGCCCGGTGTACAATGCACCTAGTTTTGGTGTACGACAGTTCATTTACAACAAGAATATGGCGTCAAGTGGTTTTGGAGCAAAACAGACCAAAAAACTGGCATTGGCATGTTGGGACATGTCGCCCATGGTATTTTTCCCTGACATTTAAAAGCTAAATTAGTTGGTAGTGTGCACTTCCCTAAAAACCTGGGCCCATTTTATGTAGGATAATAGAGATCTACCGTTTATTAACATACATGAAGATTAAGTCAAACACACTATTTGCAGAACCTGTAAAACCCTTTTAAGATTATAAAAGTCATACCAACACAGTTCCCACAAGAATCTGATACTGGAACTGAAATATAAACTCGTCATCTAATCACTTTACAATGTGGCTTGGAATAAAGGTGACTCTTTAAAGCAAACTACTTTAGATGTTGTGTCAACAAAGTGGTATAGTGAGCGGGCCAGCAGCCAGAGATATGTGTGAGCTAATGGGTTACTGCCAGTGGAAAGCATAAGCCTGCACTATAACCTCAACATTTAATTAGGGAGATCCCAGGAGAATATCGAAATGAGCTAACGTCAGTGAGAGGGAGGATGACTACTGCAGGTTTTAAAAGCTGGAATATATGTTAAGTTGCCATGTACAATGATACAAATCACTAAGAAACTGTCACAATATCCAGTAGTAGAAGGTTGTTCCATGCTAGCCATAGAAGCATTAGTAGAATAAAGAAATCAGACACTAGGGCAGATTTATCAATACGGTCTAAGGAGATTTCTACACAGCACTGGTTTTAGGTTTGCAGCCGATTCAGCATTTAGAATCTGCGGAAAATACAACTGTGACTTTTGCCTCAATAGAAAATCTGTGCTGTAGTCTACACAGCTCGGATTTTTTACTGGGAGGGAAACCTAAACTACCGGTGGAATATAGAACATGTTGTATATTCCACCGGACCGCCGTCAATTCCCGCAGTCACAATGTACTTGGCCGCTGGGAATCCGAAATCCAACCATCGCTTTTTGCACAAGAAAATGGCAGTGCAGCACGGTCCAGCAATGTGAAAATGCTGTCGGATTCTGGACTGCATTTTCACTTTGCTATGCGGACAGAGTCTAAGGCCATGTCTACACAGCAATGTTAAAACACTGTTGAAAATCCGACGGCATTTTCACATTGCTGTACTGCTGTTCTTGGCACGGGTTTGAACTAAAAGCCGCAGTCGGTTTTCAGATTTACCGCCAGCCCAGTACATTGATTGAACGGGAATCTGATGGAAGATAGAACATGGGGGCGGGTTTGCGTTTTACAAATCCGACAAGACAATATCCCTTCTGTGTAGGCTATAGCACGGATTTTCTATTGCGATCGATGTAGTTAGATTTTCGGCAGATTCTAAATACTGAATCCACTAAAAATCCAACCAGAAGCCAGTGCTGGGTAGACATGGCCTAAAGGCATGGCCCCACTGCACAGGTTTTCACCCGGTTTTACAGATTGTTTGTGGTTTTGAAAAACGTCTCTAAACTGGGAGTCAACTTTTAAACTGGACCTTTATGGAAAATCCATGCAGCGGTCCCCACTGCATGGATTTTCCGGCTGACTTTTTTTTTTTTGTTTTAAACCACTGGCGGTCCGAAAAAAATTGAGCATGTTCATTCTTCTGCCCGGTTTTCGGGTGGAATATGAACATGTTAATGCGAAGGGCTTTTCGCTGCAAACAAAAGCCGTCCCCCTGCGGCCATGTGCATGTCCGCAAGACAGAGCAAATACCAGTATGGTATTTTCACTGTGCCGTGTGAACGGCCCCTAACTCTTAGGCTATATTCACACGGCTTAAAATGGGACGTATTTCAGTCTGTAATTACGCGCCGGAGTGCGCGAATTACAGCTGGAATACGTCCCAGTCATTATGGTAATCCACAGTTCTCACAGAGAACTATGGATTACGTCTCTTCTCCCTGCTCGGCGAATCCGCCGCGGGGTGAGATAAGTGACAGGTCAATTACTAGCGGCGTATACATGCCGCTAATGATAGACTATGGGCCGGCGAGGTGCATGCCCCCTGCTCTCGTCCACACGGCGTAATTACGGGGCGTAATTACGCCCTGCAAATAAGCCGTGCGAACATAGGCTTAGGGTGTGTCCACACGGAAGTATGCAAATACCGCTTGTTTGGGGATTCTTGTATGGGGTTTTTGGGGAGACGTTCTAGCCCCGGTTGGGTGGATTCGCCTGTTCCCCAAACCACTGACATTTCATTCTTTCGACCGGGTTTTGGGCGAAACATTTTTCTACGTTTTGGGAAGCTGGGGGGGTATGAAAAAAAAAAACATCCACAGAAAACCCTTTTTCAGTGTGGATGCTGCACAATTTTTTCTTTTAAAGTCAATCAGGGGGTTTGCGGGTTTTTTTAAAGGGTTTTTGCCGGGGGAAACCCGTTTTTTTTACCCTCTCCTTAAAAGCACAGGGAGAAAAGTCAAAAAAATCACGCTGAGTATGAAGGTGCAGGCTGGAGGGGGGGGTTTTTGATAAGGAGTGGAGGAAAAGGGGGAGAGTTAAAAAAACTAAAGTGAAATACAGTAAAACAGTGGTTTACCCCAATCAGCAAAAAACAGCCGGTAGCTGCACTTTCTCCCCGGTTCCTTAAAAAAGCGCATTCATTTTGCCTTTTTTCAGAAAAGAAGTGTTTTTCACGCAGCAGGGGGCCTGTCAGCCCTGGGTCGTGTCTAGTGGAAAGCTTTCAGGAAAAACTAAGGGGGGATTTAGAAATGCGTAGCCTCACAGGCTTCACTTTTTGTAATAAACATATTTAGAAAAGTGATTAAAATACCCATTTTGGAAGTTCCAACACCCAAACATTACATGGTGGCAAAACCCCTTTAAAGACAACTCTCAAATCCGAAAACAGTCTGTAAATCCAACCGAAAATCCTGCCGTGGGGACAAGCCCTTACACAGCGTAAGCTTAGACAGTTTTACAGTGCGCCACATGTATCACAGTGTTTATAAATCTGGCGCAGGTTAAACAGTCTAGTCTAATCTTAGAACTTTTCTCAGTTGCCTTATTTTATGTCTCTATCTGCACCAAGTTTCCCACTTTTTTGAGGGCATGACAGCGCACACTAAACCACACCTCTTTCCACTAAGTTACCTCATTTTTACCTAGGCCACACCCCTTTGTCAGACAATGCACAGAAGAGTCTTGAAAGGCTAGGTTCACACGGCTTAACTGCGGGACGTAATTACGTCCCGCAATTACGCCGTGTGGCCGGGGCGGGAGCGGGGGCCGCACTTCGTCAGGGCCCATAGACAATTCATTACTAGCGGAGCGTAAGGGCCGCTAGAAAGTGACATGTCAATTATCTCCCCGCCCGGCAGGTTCGCCGGGCAGGGAGAGGAACGTAATCCATAGTTTCTCTATGAGAACTGTGGATTACCGTAATGAATGGGCCGTTTTCAGCCCGTAATTTGCGCACTTCGGCGCGTAATTACGGACCGAAATACGGCCCATTTTAAGCCGTGTGAACATGGCCAAACTGAGGACACAGATGTGGTGTAAAGCGCTCACATTATTTTTTATTACAATTGCGCCAGAATTCTGTCACATTTTCCTTGCTAAATGTGCCCCACTACCTTCTAGAGGCCTGGTTTGATGGTAAGCTTTGGAGAGTACTAGTTCTCGTTGTCAGACATGATGTTAACAAGAGAGCTGGTACTCTTGGAAGTGTACCATCAACTGCACACTTATGTATACTAACTGGGTAGAGGGTTCAGGGCAACTCATTTTGATAAGGGCTTGAAGTAGGAAGTAGTCATAGGGCCTTATTCTCAAAGTCCGCCTTTGTTGTCCATAGCATCTAGTCAGAGCTAAGCCTTTATATTGTAAGCGACTCTGGAGAAATGAAAGCTGAGCTCTGATTGGTTGCTATGGGCAACAAAGACAATTTTACTGCTTGATAGGTTTGATAAATGAGGCCCCAAAATTATTTTTTTACTTTTTGCATGTCTGTCCAAACAAAAGGACTTTAAAAAACCTTGTGTGGTATCCCCAATAATATTTCACAGGACGAAGCAAACCACATCTGTTACATGTTAGGCCGCCTTTATACCTTGTAGGACACTGGGCCTCATTTATCAAATTTGTCTAACAGCAAGACTGTTCATTGCCCATAGCAACCAATCAGGGCTCAGCTTTACTGTTCTGGAAAAATGAAAGCAGAGTGGTGATTGGTTGCTATGGGCAACCAATACTGTCTTACAGCTAGGTCAACGTCAATTATTTGTCTAAGCATTAGACAGTCTAAAAGTGTGCCAGGTTCACCACTCTATAAATATCTATGGCATTTCATTTTACAGATTGCTTTGGTGGCTTTTTGTATATTTTCTGGAATTTTTTATGTCCCATCAAGAAGACCATAGGGGAAATTGCCATAAAACCCCCCCCCAAAACACAAAACGTGATGTAGTGTGGTTTCTATTCCACTATAGACCTACAAGTAAAATCTGGTAGTGGAGTTGTTGGGAAAGGCAGGGGGGACCCACACAACACAAAAACGGTGTACAAGTACCTACCAGAATGGATGAGGGTTTTGAAGTCAAAAGTATGGCCACATTTAATATTGGTTCAGTATGGATTTTTGTTATGATCATTCAATTTGCATTCTTAGTTTACCATCCACCCCCCTCACACACAAACTGACTTATACTTTACATTAATTAAAATTAAAACACTATATTTTTTATATACATACATCAGATTCTTACTGTAACATTAGGCAGTATCTACACAACATAGGTTAAAATGCAATGCTATTTTAACTTTGGCGTACCACAGTTTTGTGGGGAAAAAACGCGGTTGGTTTTTGGCCATATAAGTTTATAGGAATCTGGAGGATAAAATATGTTCCTTACTACAGCTTATGGGGCACTGATTAGTCGGATTTTTGGCGAATTTGAAATACTGAATCTGTCGAACATCCGACCAAGGCTGTGGAGACAAAGCCTTATCAGTTTACCACTTTCTGTCCTTTAAATGTATTTACATTCTTTAGTAAATTTATGCTCACTTCTCTGTAATAATTTCATTCTAGCCTGACATAATACAATTCTCAATATTGCATGATAGAAAGGATTTTCCTGGAAAACAATAGGTTACACTTGAATTAGATTCTAATACCAAACTGTATTTGACAGATCAAATTAATCTAATGTTAACATAGTAAAATACAATCCTACTAAGGCTTGTTTCACATCTGCGTTGGAGATGTGAATAGGCGCCCGATGGACTACAATGGGTCAGTGCGGTTTCCGCAGTGGCGTCTCATTTATACAGAGAAATAATATATATAAATAAATAAATAATAGTGCAGCTTATGGAGCTTTTTTCCATCATTCCCAATGAAACATGCGATGGAGGTGCCGAATGTAACCTGACGCATATGTGAACAAGGCCTTAGATTTAAAAGCTCCTGTAACAGTATTTGAATAATGCTCATACACTTACACCCTCCCCCCCTCAGAGAGCCATTTGATTCACTAATGTAAAATTCTAGGAGATCTAAGGGTAGGTTCACATGGCATCTTGTGTCCATGTGAACATCCGCTTTTCTGATGCATGTCTGGGTCCGTCTGAATCGACCCAGACACGCATCTAAGGCTATGTTCACACAGTGTATTGCGGCGCGTACAGTACGGCTGCAATTGCACCGGGTGATTTGGGAGTCACGCTGATCAGTGCGTACTCCCGAAGCACGGAGCGGCTGGCCGGGCGCCAGCCCCATTGACATGAATTACTCGCGGCGCGTATTCACCGCAAGTAATTGACGTGTCACATCTCCCCACATGTACAATACGATCGGGGAGAGGAGGCGTAATCCTCGCCGGCCCCATTGACATGCATTACTCACGGCTCAATAGCCGTAATGTCACTTACCTTCCCGCGCGTACAATACGATCGTATTGTATGCGTGTGGGGATGAGCCACAATCCTAGTTCTCTATGAGAGCTATGGATTACCGTAATTGCGCCACGTATTAAGCACAATACACCTGAAAATAAGCCATGTGAACATACCCTAAGGACCATATGTATGAAAACGGTCTAGCAATAAGACAGTCTTTGATGCCCATAGCAACCAATCAGTATTTAAATTTTATTTTTCCAAGGCACCCACACGGCAGGTTAAAATACCAGCCGGATTCTGATTAAAGAATTCGGACGGTGTTTTGACATCTTGTACGTGGTTTTGGGGGATGTTCTGTCTGCAGCTTGCGGATTTGTCTGTCTCCCTCAACCACTGACATGTTCCGCCTGAAAACAGGGCAGAAGAATGAATGCGTGCTAAGTTTTTAGGGATGTCTGTGTAAAAAAAAAAAAAAAAAAAACACAGGTCGGAAGAAAATCTGTGCAGTGTGGCCTGCTGCATGGATTTTCTATATAAAATCAATGTAAAAGGCTGAAAACCATTTGTAAAACAGACTGAAAACCCTTCCGTGGGGACAAGCCCTAAGAAATGTAAGACGAGCTCTGAAGACAGTCTTCTTGCTAGACAGTTATCATACATAAGGCCCTTTGATCTCCTATAATGTTACTTTAGCGAGTCAAATGGATCTCTGGGTGTAGGAGAGGTGTAAATCAGGTAATGCATGCAAGTACTGGTGGGGAAACCCAATTCCTCTCAGCAGTCCTGCAGGCACGGTTAGAGGCGGAGGATATAGTGCCCATTTACAGCAAACTGTAGCGAGATCCACCAACAAGTGTTTAATTTCCCTGCAGTACCTCCACTGGGGAAATAAAAGTAAGATGCTCTATGCAGCATCTCTCCACGCCAGCTAATAGACGAGAATATATAATGGGGACCCCTTCTATGACGTAGAATACCACAGGGGGCACGCATGCACCCACTATACTTTTAGCTTTCTCAGAGGCTTGGGGATGGGAGGGGAATCACACACAAACATGTCATCTATACATCATTACTTTGTAAGTGTCTTTAGTCAGTTAAGATAAGATAATCACATTAACGTTTCAATGATGCTTATTTTAAAAGTTCATAGAAAAATGTTTGAGGGGGAGGGAGTAAAAATATACAAGACTCAGAGCATGTTGCATTTGATAAAAAAAAAAAAAAAAACACACAACACACACTACAAAAACACATACCTACAACTTATAAACCAAAGTGTGCACTGTATGTAAACGTAACATTTGATTAAAAAAAAAAAAAAATCCATTACTGATGAGACCCTAAATTTTAGTTCTGCACACAGAATTCGGAACATGTAAAGCACTATATTCACATCTAATTGAAGTGCTGGTTGCACCTTACCTGGACTAGAAGGAATCCAACATACATAAAATAAGCACTTGCTGGCATAGCGGCTACTTGTGTCATCTGTCATGTCCCAACAGACACTGTTTTGTCCAAACAGTAGGGAGAAGCTATATATAACCTAATTGCACATATCCAGGCAGGCATGTCACCTTGCTGCAAACCACACCTAAGCAAATGCTTTACACCCCTAGGTGAATAGTAAAGTCAGCTGTGCTGCTGACTCACCCCAATCCGTAATAAGCAGTTTCTGCTTATCTGCAGGTGCAGAGAGATAGAGGCTCAATAAAAAACAATTCAGCAGTCCGGGCAGACATACCTATGACAAGAATATCAGCTGGCCTAATTTACATGTAGACTTTGTTTTCTTTCCTTCTCATCAACTTCCTATGATGTTGCACAAGAAATATTTTAAAGACCTGTTTATAGTACAATATCTGTGTTTTGCCACTTTTATTTTATCTAGTGCAGATCAAAATAAAGGAGGAAAGAAAAAAAAAAAAAAAAAAAAAAAAAAAAAGGAGGAGGCACAATATGGTGAAATAGGTTAAAAAAACAGCAAGGGAATACAGGGGTAAGGTTATGCTAACCTAGAGTAGTTGTGCTTATAATAGAGGCACAACATTCCTATGCACGTGGGTGGCTCTATCGGAGCCTCGGAACGGCAGTCGCAGGTCTCTTACTCCAAAGCCAGTTCATAGTAGCAGGCACGAACAATGGAGGATCTCCACCACATCATGGTCACACTGAAGCTGTGCCACCATTGCCTTGTGTATTTGCACCTTTATGGCTAGTGGAAAGGAATATATTAAAGTGGGATCTCTGACATCAAGTTATAACTGCTATAAAAAGGGGGGGAAAAAAAAAAAAAACACCACAGTACTTGCCTCCTCTTTGCCAGAGCAGTGTTCCCCAGTGATCCCATGTACACTCAATCATTGGTCTCTGCTCACATCTATTACACTCTCACATTATTACAGAGGACAGGTATTGGCTTCACAGTCACGTGAGCAATTACTGCTGACAAACCAGCGGGGGATATCGAGGCTCTGGCAGACAATACAGAGCTAAGTATCGGTAAGGGCTTGTCCCCACAGAAAGGGTTACTGTTCGGTTTTACAAACAGTCTTAACACCGACAAGCAACGCTCACCAAGAGACTAATAGAAAATCCGTGCAGCAGTCCCCATTGCACGGATTTTCCGCTGGACTTTTTTTTTTTTTTTTTTTTTTACACCACTAGCTGTCCGAAAAACAAGTTCATTCTTCCATCCGGTTTCTGGGCAGAATATGAACATGTGGGTGTGAAGGGGGACGGCCTGAATTCACAAAAGCCGTCCCGCTGCGCAACAAAAAAAACCACTCGAATACTTTGCCTCTGCTGTGTAAACACACCCTAAGGGCATGTCCCCACGGCAAGGGTTTGCGGCCGGTTTTTCAAAGTCTGAAAAACCGTCCGCAAACGAGCACAATGGGCTTATATGGAAAACCGCCGGCTGCCTGGAAAACATTGCGTATGCACATTCTTCTATCCTTTTTTGGACGGAATATGTGCATGTCAATGGGAAGGGGGGGGGGCGGCTTTTCTCCGTTCATTGTGGTATTTGTCCATTGCCATGTAAATGGGACCCAAGGGTGATTTCACATGGCAAAGGACAAAATATGCTCAGTTTTGACTTTAGCAGAACCGTCCATTACAACCAGTTTTTGTATGTTTTGACACAAAAAAGTCATTTTTTTTGGCAGTTTTAGTTTAACCGTTTTTGTTACTGATTTTGTCCAGGTATACACACACTGCATCATTCTCCACTTTGGCTAAAAATCGCAAACAGCCCAAAAACCTGGATGAAAAGTGTTCACTCACTTTCTGCCCGGTTTTCACTGACTTCAATGTTAATTTTCTGTCTGGAAACCGAGCAGAAGAATGAACATGCTCTAAGTTTTTACATTATGCCGGCGGTGTGCAAAAATAT
Organism: Phyllomedusa bahiana; assembly: GCA_025379985.1. Lineage (NCBI taxonomy): Eukaryota > Metazoa > Chordata > Amphibia > Anura > Hylidae > Phyllomedusa > Phyllomedusa bahiana. Next base: position 148,748 of record JAODAL010002063.1, on the reverse strand, counting down.
CCGGCAGAAAATCCGTTCAGTGAGGACTGCTGAACGGATTTCCTATTAAATGTCTATATGGGACCGTTGCATGACTGTTACTAAAAATGCAAACCATCAAAAATTAAATAAATAATAATAATAATAATAATAATAATAATAATAATATGCTGTGAGGACAAGCCCTTAGGGCGCATCCCCACGGCAATGGACAAATACTTGTCCGGTTTTGCGGCCGTCCCCACGGCCGAGAGGGGGGGGAGGGGTTGGGGAAGGCTTTTCTCCGCGATGAGCGGAGAACAGCCCGCGCCCCGCCCAGGGAAATGTTCATATTCCGACCGGACACCAGACAGAAGAATGAACATGTTCAATGTTTTGCCGTCGAAGGCAAAACAGTCGGGCGGAAAACCCGTGCAGTGCGGACTGCTGCACGGGTTTTCCATTGAGCACAATTGTGCTCATTTTCGGCCGGTTTTTCAGGCGGTCTGAAAAACCGCAAACCGGCTGAAAAACCGGCCGAAAACCCTTGCCGTGGGGACATCCCCTTATTGTTTTCCTGGATTATACATGGGGTTAGTGGAGATGTCAGACAACACAAGGTAGTACAACCTTCATTTAATATGACACCTACAGAAGTCTGAGTGGCTGTACTGTAGCTCTATATTCCAGCAGTAATCTTTTCTAGAGGTATTGTTTTGTATTGCCTACAGCTCCTTACAATGCATTACAATATACATGAGGCCTTACTCTGCTGGACACACTAACCACTTTCATTAGCAATTCTATAATGAGCCTATGTAAATGAGCAAGGCAATCATGCACGACATATTAAAATGTCCACAAATTTATTGTGCACGCATTATTTTCAGATTTGCATAGTTGATGCAAGCGCTTCATTGTGATCTAACCTAATCCCATATTCCAATGATTTGTGAGAGGTAAGTAGCCTGGAAAATGATACTTCAGGTGGATGAATACAGAATTAAGGACACATCTTGGTATACAAATGCTTAAACCGTAACAATTAAGGTAACAATCTGAAACTGCATGCTGCCTAAGGCATTACAATAGCTCATTAAGGCTTAAAAAAAAAAAAAAAAAAAAAAGATTCTTCCCATAAGGACATACCTAAAATAGTGATCACTAATTCATTTAGGGAATATTAAAATGCTAAAGCTTAAAGGGGCTGGCGCATGTGGAAAAAATTATGGAACCACTTTACCTGGCAGATTTCCTCAGTTTTTTTTTTTTTTTTAAACTTTGCAGCAAATTCACAAGTCACAGCTCAGATACAAAGGAAATTCTTGTATTGGTTTAAGGGGTTTTGCCAGAAAGCGAGTTCCTTACCTCTTATCTGCTCAGGGGAGAATATAAACAAAGAATTCCGAGTCATGAATGGCTGCAGGGGTGACCAGAGAGCGAGGAAGAGTCTCTAAAGTTTACTCAAATAATATTACAACAGTGGATTCTCTATACAGCAGACCGACTCATACACTGCACTTTCTCCCCAGCCCCTTTAAGCTCCTTCATGTTCCCTGTCAGATAAGAAGTGCAAACACGCAAGCGCAGCTAGATCAGCTCCTGTCAGTGTCCTGGTCCTGTCTAATGTAAACTTTCAGGAAACTAAGGGGAACTGAGCAATGCCGTAGCTCTCACAGGCTTCACTTTTTGTAATCACATATTTAGAAAAGTGATTAAATACCCATTTTGGAGGATCCCATGTCAACATTACATCGTGGCAAAACCCCTTTAAATATTCTAGTTTCATGGAACATGCTTCATATAACAGCAAAGAAAATGTTAATATTTATTTTTCCACATTTATGACGACATATTATTTGAGGCATGAACTTTGCAGGAAGACCAATCAATGACCTTTTTTAAAAAATTTCCAAATCCGATCAAGATCTGGCATGTTTGCTGGTCATTTCATTGAGCCCACAGGATTTTCCTGAAAAAAATCTTTGAGGGACACTACCATGAATTTATTTTTTCATATTGACAAGAAGTTTGTTTTTTTATTGGTGGTGGTGTGGTGGAGGGGGGTGGGAGGGGGGGGGTTAAAGTTCCTTTATGCACATTACTCTTTGACTTGCCTTTTGTAAGCTCTGATAGGTCAGCAGTGAGAGGATTGCTTTATTGGTCCTTCTTTCTTGTCAGCTCTGGTCTGAGAAGCATAAATATTAGCTATAAGTGTTAAGAAACCCCCACATGTACAAAAAGATTACCCTATTTCACTTTCATTTATTGATCTTGCATAATTTTATCCATAACTTTGGAGAGAACACTAGAGCAATAATATTACTATTTAGGGTCATTACTATTTGTAAGGAGACTAAATGGAGTAGAGTAGCAGATGTAGTGAGATTAGTCTGCCCTGTCATATAAATGTTCTCTCTCAGCTATGGACCATATTTTATATGTAATTTTTTAATTCGCATAGGATTGTTGAAATAGAAATATTGCCAAAAAGAAGGGAAGAATTGTACACCAAAATTGGTCTAAGAACTGGCAAAAGTATACCAACAATTTGTCAAGGGCCTAGGGAGGAAAGCTCCAGTATATAGCCACAGGTGATTGGTAGGAGTAAGCAAAATGCGTACTGGCCCTTTCAGTTGCCAAGCGTACACAATCCATAGTGGAGCTCTGGCAGAGATGTGTAGGGAGAGTAGAAGACGCTAGAACAGAGGACAACAATACGCCCGCGCCATGGCAAGAGAGCCATGACGGGACTCATGACAAACAGCACCAAAGTTCAGCATCACCACCTTAGTCAATGCAGACGTATCATGGCGTATAGAGTTCATCCAATTCTCCACACTCCATGAATACTTCTTTTTACCCCACTGTAATCTTGTTTTCTTTTGTTAGATGTTAGTGTAGGTCTTCAGTCTGCTTTTCAAGTTATTAATCCCATTTTATCAATTTTTTTTTTTTTTTTTTTTTTTTACAGTTCTGCCACAAACATTGACTCCGGTTTCCTCCCCTTTTTTTTTTTTTTTTTTTATTAGTTATTGTGTATTTTATTTACAGGACATATGGTTTGGCATTTTCAATAAGGACGCTCTAATGTCTTCCTTGGTCTAACTGTATATTTTCCTTTTACAACCTTCCCATTTTGCTTATACTTGCACACAAGTTTTACACACATCGCCTGGTGCACTCAGTGTAAAGGCATGTTCACACGGTGTAAAATGGGCCGTATTTCGGTCCGTAATTACACGCCGAAGTGCGCCAATTACGGGCCGAAAACGGCCCATTCATTACGGTAATTCACAGTTCTCATAGAGAACTATGGAGTAAGTCTCCTCTCCCCGCCCGGCGAAGCCGCCGGGCGGGGAGATAATTGACATGTCACTTTCTCGTGGCGTATAGGCGCCGCTAGCAGTGATTGTCTATGGGCCGGCGAAGTGCCGGCCCCCCGCTCACTCTCCCGCTCCGGTCCACACCGCTTAATTGTGGGGCATAATTACGTCCCGCAATTAAGCCGTGTGAACATAGCCTTAGATTTCATCATGAAGGAGTTTTCTTTATGTCTCCTTTGTCAACTGTCTTGTAGGAGCCATGCTTTCTTTCACTTAGGCTGGTGTTCACATCTGCAGAGGTTCTGTCAAATTATGGATAAAATAGTACAGCATGCAGCACTATTTTTTTCCTCAACTAGTCTCAGGGTAGTTAATGGGGGCTGTCGGTTGCCATTGCTATCCATAATATAATTGATCTGTCAGTGATAGAAGCTCCAAACAGGCCTCCAACACAGATATGAACCTAGCCTTAGCTTCCCACAGAAGGCCGGGTTCACACAGCATATCAATTTGCATTCAATGCACTGTTGAAATGATGCACTTGCAAGAGCAATTGATGTGTGATAGCCCAAGCTACATCTGTGGCTAATATACTTTATTATTTGCCAGAATAGAAGGGACGTCACTTTTCAGATGTGCGGTAAATTTTGATTGTAAAATATGTGGAGTGTGATTTGCGCCGCATATTTTACCATGATGGCTATGACGTCTATATTGTACATTTTTTGGGGCCCAAAGTGTGTGCAAAAAGATGTGTGAACACCTAAGACCTTATCCTTTAACTTGCATTTCTACACTTGAAGCTTAAATATGTAATGCAAATTCTTCATTTTTTTCCCCTCAACATTGAGCGATTCCCTAACTTTCTCTTCTCTGGAAAAGCATATGCCATCAACTAGTCTAATTTGATTTCATGTGTCTGAGGTATGTTTCACAAAGCCAGAATGTTCACCTATTTAAAAAAAAAAAAAAAAAAAAAAAAAAAAAAAAAAAAATCATAAATAAAAAGGTTTGTGCTAAATTGGATTTGTTACAAAATAAAAAGAAGTTGGGTGAGCCACCTTCTAAGGCTAGGTCTACTTTTTACGTTGTCCATACAATTTAATTGTATGGGAAAACGTCGAAAAAAAAACTAAAAGCACTGGAGTATTATACAACATATTGTATAATACGCCGGCGGCAAAAAGACGAACACAGAAAAAAAACGACCTGTGGAGACTACAGGTCATTTTTTTTCTATTGCAGGATATGGGGCTGCCTCAACGATCGTATTTTCTGTGCTTTTAAAATCCTAAAAGCGCCAAAAATACAATCATTGCTAAGCAGTGTAGACATAGTCCAAGTGTAGTGATCTCATAATTCTGCCAGAGGTTGCATAAAACAGGGTAGGGCAGCTGTGCAGCTCTGAATACAGAGCTTTTCAGGATCCGTGTATCACGAGGCATGCCGTGATCCCCGCTCTGGACCACGGACAAACGCGTGTAGGCGTTCCTCGGGGCCACCTGCCCTTACCTCTCCCCTCCTGCTCTGCTCCTGTGTGCTGTTTCTGTCCGGTGCGCAAGTACCTGTTCCCTAGGGAACACCGGCTCTTTGGGATTTAAAGGGCCAGTGCACCACTGATTGGTAATCACTGGGAGCTGACACTTTATAACCTCAATTCCCCCTGCCCGTTATTGGTGTGCGTTCTCTAGTGTTCAATTGTGCTTGCTTGTTTTTCCTATTTACTGGCCCTTACTTTGGGTTTGACCAAGTTTTCCTACAGCCTGCCCTATCTGGCTGTACAAAGGCTACAACTTAGCCTGCTTCTTTTGTACCACACTGCACCCCAGCCATCACCACGAGTGGTCACGTCAGGGGTAGCAACCTGGGAGTCCACTGCGGCGAAGCCCAACCTGCCTTATCATGGGCTCTGGTGAAGACCAGAGGGCTCCTTAGACTCCGCTCCCTGACGTGGCTTTTACCATCTCTCACGGTGACCTGGAGGATCCACTACTCTCCTTGTGACACTGTGCACACATGCAGTCAGATGGGGTTGAGTTGCAGAGGTTAGCATAGGTAAACTTGCACAGATATTTATTTTCCCTTCCCCTCCATTACTCTCCTATGATATACAACTTATTTTTTCTTCAAGCAGGGATAATCAGGGTCAGATTCCAGAGATGTCACATGGTGTCCCCTCCCTGTAGCTGTTCTCAGCCGTTTAGCTCATCGAAGAGGCACAAACACACAGGTATGAGGAAGATTTACAGTGACCCATCATGGTGTGGGTGTGTGTATGTCATCGCCAGGAACAGGGTAGAGCCCAAATCACTTAAGCCTACAAAAACATAGTTGTCTACAACAATTCAGACCTTCCTATAATTACAACTGTTATCCAGTAATAATATATTATAGTTCAAGCTCCATTAAACAAATTAACATACAAATAAGAAATAGTTTTTTGCCACAAAGATGAACATCCTACTTTCACTTAAAAAAAAAACAAAAAAAAAACACACGAAATCTGGTTAGCACATCCGTTTCGAGGAATTAACGTAAAGGTGCACCACTGTTGTGGCAGACAAAAGCTATGCAAAAAAAATAATAGCAGCAGCCCTCTATAGACACTAAAAACAGTCTAAGAGGACATAATGAAATATGAAAAAATTTGAGGTTCCCCCAATTCAGGTGGGAACCTACGCTACCTCTCTTGGTGTCTGTTCGGACCTCCACATTTCAGGGTTAGAAGGTTCCAAAAAATTCTTATGTCCTCTTTGACCGTTTTTAGTGCCAATAGAGTGCTGCTGATATTACATTACTTTCAATGAACTTAACAGACATGTCCATTTTTCCCCCCAACCACGTTTTTACGGTTCTGATACATTTAACATCATATTGTTAACCTACCAGATATTATCAGGACTTAAGGGACAGCTGGAAAGAAGTATGGTTGCAGAATCAAACTGCACACAGGCTGTTTCTATTAGTAACTATAATACATAGCTCTGCATAAGAGCGGTTTACATAAAACATTATGTTCTATTTTAGATGCATTAGAGAAATGAAAAATTGTGTAGCCATTTTGCAACACGATTATACGAGTTAATGAGTTTTTCTTCCTAATTATGCTTTTAATAACAGCCTGTGTCAGTAGGTGGGTCACATGGACACTAGTGTATAATATATATATATATAATATATAAATATATATATTATATATATATATATACATACACACACACACACACACACACACACACACACACACAATAGGGGTAGGCAACTATTTTGTGTCAGTAGCCATAAGTTACTGACACATGTAGCTAGCATGGCTGCTATACGGCCAAGTATGGGTTGCCTTTCCCGGAACGGTCATAGGGTTGGGGGAAAGGCTGTTCCCAGGGCCGGGACGACAGGTAGGCAGAGGAAGGCGATCGCCTAGGGTGCCTACCTCTGACTGTCCCTAAGGGGCGCAGGCAGGGGCCCCGAACCTCCCAGGCTCCAGGCCGCTGCCGTGTGCCTGGAGCACTGACTGGCCCTACAGCTGCATGTGCGTTCGCTGGACGCACATACAGCAGACAGTGACGGACCGGCTCAGACACAGAGCGGCCGCCGGGTTCTCAGGGCGCTGAGGACCCGCTGTGGTCCCGTGCTGCTCAGCGCCGCGATGAAGTGAGCACATTGCGACGCTGTCTCTCCTCAGACGCACAGCCCGTCATAGGCTGTGCGCCCGAGGAGCGTCCCAGAGCTGGAGGCACGGCCTGAAGAGGAGCGCACGGCCGGGAAGCAGGTAAGGTAAGTATTAATGTTATTTTTACCTGCCTGAGTGCCCCCTATATACCTGCTTAGCCCCCATCTCTATATACCTGCCTGAGAGTGCCCCTATATTTATATACCTGCCTGTCTAAGGGGACAATATCTATACCTGCCTAATTGAGGAGACATATATACCTGTCTAACTGCAGGGACCTATATAGCTTCCTATCTGAGGGGACTTCTATATCTATAATTAAGGGGTTACTGGAAATGTGAGGATTCTAAGATATTTGTGTCCAAATCTGCAAGGACGAGTATTGGCCGGGAGAAAGCATGAAGGTGTGAACCGGATGGAGAAGAAAAGGGAAAGTGAACGACGCTGATCAGAAAACACGTCTCCTGTGAGTCACTAAATGTAACTTCAGTGTAATCACTTATATTTCTGTAGAGCCTACATACGACTAGTATCTACCACTATCTGGTCACTGTATGGCGGTGGTATATGTAATCAGGGCCTGTGTACAGCTGATAATCACATATGGGGTTTGCGTTCGGTCAGGGTCTGGCAGGATTATTTGAGTAGTAATAGTTTTGGGTCTTGGTTTTGTAGAAGTTCTTTCTAGTAACAATGATTTGTATGGTAGATTTGCTCCATCTATAGGTGTATTTTTTGGTGACTCATTTATAAGGTATTACACTGTCATACATAGGTGAGAGGTTTTGGAAAAGCAAATTTGTGCAGTGACTGCTAAGGGGATGGACAGGATCTATGTGGAATATGCAGAAAATTTGTGACAGGACCAGGCGCGAGATGAATTAGTGTGTGTGTTTGTGGGGAGTGGGGGGGGGGGGGGGGTAATTTTTTTGGGGAGTGAGGGGGGCGCTATTGCCTGTACTTGCCTCGGGCACCAAAATGCCGTGTCCAGGCCCTAGCTGTTCCCACATTCCAGGACAGGCTTTTGTTTGGTCCCTATTGGTCTATAAATAGCCTGGTACTCCAGGTAATCAGGACGGGGGGGGGGGCATGGTCTGCAAGCTGGCAGTCGGGTGGGAGAGGGGCTCTGGCCCTCTAGAGGCTTAAGAGAAGTCACAACCCGGTGAGAGACTCAGTAAAAGTGTAAGGAAGAGTTTTGTGGCTATGGATGTTAGGTCCAGAGCACTGATAGACAGGGTCTATTATTGTGTTTAGTTAATGGCTAGACAGATGAGGTTTTGTTTGTATTTTACTTGCATTTCTGTGCCTCAATAAAGCTGGCTGAGGCCAGTTTCAAAAAGATTCCTGGTGTAGGAATTAGTGTGTCAATACCGTTTACCAAAGACAGCGATCTGGTGAGCTGAGTAACCCCCGAGATGGTCCAAGATGGCGGCTGGAGCAGAGAGAGTCTCAATATATATTTAACTACAGCATATCACTCGAATAAGCAAGCATACAGACTTAACATCTACATTTAAAAACATCAAACCTAAAAATATAGGCTTGATTGCAAATAACCATACTCTCCCATAGAACACACATGGGCATCCAGGGAACTGAAATATGTGGTACTTTTCTGCAGATTTGCACACATCATATAGATGGGACAAGTTTATCATCACTTTGAGGGGTTTTTCAACCATTAAAATGTTTCACCTATCCACAAAATGTATGACAGATCCCCAACATCATAAGAATGATGTATTCCCAAGCACATTATATGGTATGGTCATTTAAAAATTACACCTAGTCCCACAAAAAAAAAAAAAGAAGTGTAATGGCTCTTGGAAGGGGGAAGAGGAAAGAAAGGATATGACCTAATGGACGGACATAGAACCCTCTTTCTTTTGATCATTATAAATTAAGTGTCATAATATCGAGGTAAATAAGGAAAAAGAAAAAAAAAAAAAAAATTACCTTCCCTAAAAACCCCAGACACTAAAGAAATTTTACAGTGCGAGATTTTTGACAAACTCACCCATGTCCACTATTTTGACCTTTAAAGGAGCTCATACCTATAATGACAATGAAACAAGCAGAAAATAGGTTTGTTAATGTTCTGGGTTGTTGTGACTCTTTACATATTACGGTCCTTAGCAGCCCATTCTATATCGGGGTCCCGAGTTTAAATCCCACAAAGACACCGCCTTCAAGGAGTCTGTTCTACTCATGTTTGCCTGGATTTACTCTCAGTACTCTGGTTTTCCCCACACTCCAAAACAAAAGCAGGTTAAAACGGAATTACGCCTGTGACAAAAAAGGAAAATATAAATTAATAAAATCAATATGCTATATTACAGAGCCAAAACATTCTAGAGCATATCTCCCATGACAGTTGGACCCTCCCCCAAACCTTGGTTTTGAACAAATTCTGTTAATATTTTCCTCCATGTGTGCTGGGACTCACCTGACACTTATAAGATGAATACGCTTATAAAAATTAAGTGCGAACAAGCTTGAATAACGCCGTTCAGATCTTCCCCCAGTCCAGGTTTCCTAATCATTCGCTTTCCTTGGGACACCTCAAAACCTTGTCTTATTGTACTCCATGTAAAGGTGAGCGACAGGTAAGGTCAGATTAGCACATTGAGTATTTGTTGTGAAATTTTGACTGTGGGACCAATGCCAAAATTCTGCAACACCAACACAATGTAAATGAATGGAGTTCTAAAACCCCATTCACTTATAGTGTAACAAATGTGCAGCAGATCCCAGACTGATTGAGGAGCTAGCTTCACTTTATCTTTTAACATTCTCTTAAATGTGATCTTCAGGAACAGATAAATCGCTCATAGCTTAAAGAGAACCTGTTACATAGGTTATACCACCCTTGCTGAGGGCAGCACAAGCTAGTGTCAGACCTGCTGTTTCCAGCGCTGTGTCCCTTATTCTGTAAGATGCAGCAGTTTTAGAGCATTTACCCCTTAAGGCCATGTTCTCACGGCAGTGGACAAATACCGGCCAGAGGGAGGACGGCTTTTCTCCGCGATGAGTGGAGAACAGCCCTCCCCCCTCCCATTGAGTTGTTCATATTCCGTCCGGAAACCGGACGGAAAAGAACAGTTAAATGTTTTGCCGCCGGAACCGCCGGCGGCAAACATCGGGCGGAAAACCCTTCATGGGGACGCTGCACGGGTTTTCCATAGAGCCGTTTTTGGCCGGTTTTTCAGGCGGTCTGAAAAACCACAAACCGGCTGAAAAAACGGCCGAAAACCCGTGCCGTGGGGACATGCCCTAAATCTTATTCATGAGCATGTGTTAGCTCCACCCACCAAAGGCTAGCTCCGCCCACTGACAGATATTCACATGTTTCTACCTATTCAAAGTAATAGGTTTATCAGTTGAGGTGGGTGGGGCTAGCCGCCGATTGGCCGGGTTTGAAAAAAAACTGACTCTTTGAAGGACTCTTCTGGCTGAAAACTGCAGATTTGAGCATTAAATACACGAAAACTCCAGCATCTTACAGAATAAGGGACACAGCACTGGAAACAGCAGATCTGACACTACCTTGTTCTGTCCTCAGGAAGGGGGGCATAAACTATGTGACAGGTTCTCTTTACGGACTTCAGGGCAAAATCTGTATCTTCCCTAATCATACTTCAATGAATCCATACTATGCAGAACCTTTTTACACAGTAACATTACTGGATAATTCTTAAAAAACATAGCACCTTTGTACTGCTATATTATAATTTATATGTCCTCTTTCTTGGTTAAACATGGTACCTGAGGTACCAAGGCACAGATACCACATCAACCTCTACACTCAGACCATAAGCTGAGCGGCGGTTGTTCTGCAGCTACGGCGAGCGGGGAGAGAAGTGACATGTCAATTATTCACGGCGTAGATGCGCAGAGAATAATGCACGTCTATGGGGCCGGCGGGCTGCCAGCCCCCCGCTCCGCCCCTGCACACTTGGCGTAATTGCGGGGCGAAATACGTCCCGCAATTAAGCCGTGTGAACATAGCCTGTGGGTTTTAATGGAATTCTTTGCCAGCATCAGAGCAAAATTCACAAAAGAGTGTAGAATCCATATCAGAAATGTGCAGCAAATACACCATGTCTGAACTCACCCTTAGGGGCCGTTTACACGGCAGTGGACAAATACCGGCCGGTTTGCCATGAGCGGAGAACAGCCCTCCCCCCTCCCATTGAGATGCACGCGTTCCGTCCGGAAACCGGACGGAAGATTGTGCATGTTCAATGTTTTTGTCCCCCCGGGACCGCCGGTTGAAAACCCGTGCAGTGGGGACTGCTGCACAGGTTTTCCATAGAGCACCATTGTGCTCATTTTCGGCCGGTTTTTCAGGCGGTCTGAAAAACCGGCCGAAAACCCGTGCTCTGGGGACATGCCCTTAGGGTATTTACACACTGAATTTTTTATGCTTTTTAGTATATACCACCCGCAATCCTCCCCCAAAAACAAGCCCCAGAAAACGACTCCCATTGATTGATGCAAAATCTGATTTTACGCTCTTAATTTTTAGCGCTTCTTGTAAGCGGCAGCAAAGAATGAACAGATTATATTGGGGGTTGCTAATGTCAGAATTTCTGTCTTTAACCTGATGTCACTGGTTGGGGAAAGAGTCTAATAAGGTTTTTAATACTGGTAACACCATTAAAGGAGTTCTCACTACATTGATTCCTTTTACCTCAGTCCTGTTTTCTTGGTTTCAATTTGAATTCAGGGGCGCATTTACTGGCTTCCTACTAGGCTGCAGTAGAAATCAGGTCTGTAACTATAGCAACCAGTGCTAGCAGCCTATCAAGAGTAAAGAGGTCTGTAGCTATAGCGACCTGATGCAGCCCATACAAGAGGGGATATCTCAGAATAGGTAGGACACTGTAAATGAACATATATTGCAAAGGGACTTGTTTTTGCAAGATCTTTAACATAAAAAGCAATCTTTGTAATGAGACAACCCCTTTAAGGCCCGGCTCACATCTGCATGGGAGGTTCTGTTCAGAGCCAAAGTCACAGACACGGCACATGATCCATTATATTACAGACCCCAATGGTGCCTAAAATGACCCTATTAACTATAATGGTCATCATGGTTTTTGTTTTAACAAAAAAAAAAATTCTTTACTATACTACTTTTGTGCTTTCATTCTTTTACAGAATTTGCAGCATAGCCTTCGAATGGAACCTCAAACAGTTATAAACCTAGCCTAAGAAGTTGCATTTTTTCGTTTGATATTAAAAATATTTACCAATGGCCTAAAAATCATTGACCAATGTGCATGGTTATTTTTGAAGGACCCTTCTAGGTGCCCTGGAAAAAAAAAAATAAAAAATAAAATCAGCCTAGACCAAAGTAAATGTGTCTTAGGCTATGTCTACACAGCAACATTAAAATGCTGTCGGAAATCAGATGGTAATTTAACATTGTTTTACTGTGGTTTTTGGCTAGCCCTAATACATTGAACTGTACTAGAATCCGCTGTTATACGTTGGATTATAAAACATGTACAATAAATTGGCGGTTTCCAAATAAAATCATAGAAAATCTGAGTGGTGTAGACTACAGCTCGGATTTTCTATGAAGGTCAATGGGCACTGGTTTGGAGTCAGATTTTGCAGATTATAAAATAATGAATCCGCTTAAAAATCCGAACAAAAACCAGTGCTGTGTAGACATGGCTTGAGGATGAGCCCCTTTCTTTCATATATATGATGCATAAAGGGGATACAACTTTATGCCAACTACATACTTTTTCACTGGATTTTTTTTTTTATACGGAATTTAAAATTTTCTCCGCCTCAGATAAATCCCAAAATATGCAGTGTGAATCAGCACCCATAAAGGGCAAGGCTAAAGTTCTACACAAAGGGTTAAGGATAGATCACATTGTCAGTAGTGAGAGAGCGAGTGTGTTTGTGCCAAATTTTTGGAATATATAAATTGCATAACCTATACTGGGAGTAGAGCCTCATTGCCAATTTAGAGTCAATTAATACATTTTTTAATGATGTGACCTCTCATTTGAAGTCAGTCCACTAAGGTGGGGTTAACAAAAAAAAAAAAAAAATAGAAAAATCGATGAAAAGCCATTTTGAGCCAATATCCTATTGAATCTACTTTCTGGCAGATGAAGGATTGAGGCCGCTACATCTAAAATGAGGACTTGATCCATATACTTTATATCACTGCAGAAAGGAAATGCAAAATGGCAAATGTTGCAGAGCCGAGATGGTTCCAATTTCAGCACCGTGTGACAGAGGTCATCCAAGGGCTGTTGCACATCCTGTTAGGTCTCTCAATGTCATCCCTTACCTTATGCTTCACATGTCTGCTCTAAAGTGCAACTTTCCACCAGTTCTATTCAGTCAGGTGAAAGATGCTCACGTTGCAATCTCACAGAAAAGCTGCATTGTGGTGCATTGACTGACCTGATGCTGTTCAAGGAGGGGTCAGTGGTAAAAATAACAGGGCCCTATACCGAGCAGATCAATGCTGCATTTCAGCAGATGACTGTGAGGAGGAGTCATTGCAGGAACAGCACAAATGCTTGCTGCAGTCCAAGCCGGTGGTGCATTGGCAAATGTAAAAGGGACTGGGAAAGGCTTCAAAAGACAGGAAAAAGCTACCTCATCAAGTCCTCTTCAGCAATGCTAAGACTGTATCATGGGGAAATCCTTAAGAATAGAGCTACAGATGCATCCCTTCCCCCTTGACAGGCAGGGCAGGCAAGCCTGGACAAGCCCCGGCATATCATGGAAATCCCCGTTTCTAATGGACATGGGACAAAGATGTGACTACTGCCCTGACCTGCACACAAAGTCACCTTGTTGTAGCTGCTGTATGCTCTGTACAACTTCTTCAGAGATTCAGAATGCAAACTGCACCAATCCTTCCTGCACTGTGCAGCTCCTGTAGCAGAGGTTACACTCCGGAGGGGGAACAGTAATTAAACCTAAAATGTCAATGCAAGGGTGAAGAAGGTTAACCCTCTCTTCTAGTGGTGTGCAAAAGCAGTTAAATGTACTGCATCAAATTCAACTAGATGACACTACAGCGCTGCAGACCATGTTGGTGCTATAGCATCATAATTCAGATGTGGAGTTTTATAGGACAGATCTATCAAGTTTGCTTTCTGCATATACCATCCTGTAAGAATTTCATCAGACTACTGCACTGCAAGAGGGACAGGCGGACATTTTCCACCAAATCAATACCATGAACGGATTGTCTCAGAGTTTTAATCACATAGCAGAGATGGGTTACCTCAGCACCCCAAAATTGGCTCGGAGCCAGGGGTAGAGAGACCAAAAAATATATCAGATTGTCAGGATAAGCCACTTTCAACAAGCACAGTATTTTCAAATTGAACATAACATCATCTGCAGCGCCGGCAATCAGCATCGTGCAATGTTGTCAATGTCCATATTTTAGTAGAGAACTGATGAATTATAAAAAAAAAACAGCGATTTATAATAGAGGACCGCCTGTCCCTGCACTGAGATTCATCTGAGGTTTTACAAGGGACTGCAGGTAAACCTACTGCAGAACGTGGTGCAGGCTAAAGAGTTATAAGACGTACTACATCAGTATTTCCCCTAACGAAGGTTCATTTGATGTTTTAACCGTAGGTGTGATGCAGCATGTAGGTGGGTCACTTTTTGGAAAAATCTGACAAATAGAAAAAAAAATTATATATATCTCCATTCCCAAAATACATAAATTGTGCATTAGTTACACATGCTTAAATGAATATTGATGCAATTCCATAAAAATCTTAAATTTAAATTCCTAGAATCCCTAGTGAAATTTAGAATCAAAAATTTTCTCATCTAAGCCAATGATACAAATGGGTTAATATAAAACACTTTATAATAGATTTCCCTCTGGTGCCCATTGGTCAGTGTACTTTTAACCCCTGACTGACCAGTAGCATTAGGGGCAGGCCTGCATGTGGCACAAGTAGTCATCAAGTTCCTTAGGACTTTTATGAGATTCCTTGCGATCATGCAGGGTCTCTTCACTTGCTGCATTGTAGTCTGTGCACCTATCCCAGATAACTTATTACACTAGACACACTCATTAGCATGCTATAAACAGATTAACTAGAACCCATCAAAGTATGTGGCTTTAGCTACAAAAGCATTAGGGTGATAAAATATCCATCATCGTGCTTGGACAGTCTGCAATGATTGAAGCTACCTTAAAAAAAAACAAAAAAAAAAAAACAACTAAAAAGATTTAAAAAAACTACAATGTATAATTAATGGAATGTAAATTTCAAATATTGAAATATTTGTTTCAGATTTCAGCAGCTGAATGAAGTTTAGCAAATAAAAAAAAAAACCAAACAAAAAACATACAATAAAATAAGATCACAGGCTATAGAAATAACAGGTCAAAAAGAAAAAAAAAAAAAAAAAAGACAGGAAATATAAGTATGACATTGGGAAAAGAGACAAGCCCATCTGAGGGTATGTGGCGGAGGGAATGCACAGTGCCACTGCAGTATGACACAGGGAGGTTCAGCAGGACTGCTGCAACCCAAAGGGGTACAGATATTAGGAAAAAGGGGGACATGAAACATGCATAAGGTCCAGGCTATATAGCAGAGCAGTCCATCACTTACTTGGAGTCAGTGGGCACAGGCCAGAGATATGGGTGTTAGTGAGGCAGACTTCCCTTCCAAGCCTTGAAAGTTGAGTGCTGCAGTGCCTTGTCAGAGCAGAATGACATTGTTAAAAGGGATCTCTGGCAGCACAAACTGCACAGATCAGCAGCCTCTCCTGTTGTCGCAAGCAAGAGTCTGCATCAGATCCGCATGCTAGCATGTGTTGGGACTTTTAAAGGGGAAGCCAACCTCCAGTGGGAGGGTTGGAGAGGGGAGAAACAGAAGGATGCACAAGCCTTTGTACTGGATCTCACTTCACAGTTGAAGGGCAAAGGGTGAAGATGGGGGGAGTGGGGGAAAATTACCTAGATATGCAAAACTATGACAGGACAGGCGCACGAGAGGAGAATATATTCTGCTAAGTGTGGAAGATTATCTGCTTTCCTGGTGCATTTCTAGCAAGGGAGGGGTTAACAGCCTAGTTTTACTGAGCGGTGCGCTTTTTGCCGGTAATCTTCCTCCAGGAGGCGAGGGGTTAACTGCAGCCTGTATTCTCTGCTGATAAATGCAGTGCAGCAGCAATGCAGGAGGAAGGAGATGAATGTGTCACCTCAGCAGGACAAGAGCAAGGACTCATTAACTGCTTGGATGCTGAGCTCAGATCTTATGCTGCATTGACAATGTACCCCAGATGAAGAATTTTACCTACATACAATACATGTATTGAACATGATGTTGTATTTATGAGTCAGCAATTAGGAAGCCAACTTGCATCAAATGTAGCAAAATCTGATAAGTGACGGAATAAATTCAACACCACTCTGCACAATTTGCCCTTTTATAATATCTCAGGATTGGTGAAAATGTGCGCTAATATTTTGCACCAATTATTGGCATATGTCCATGGCAATTTGCCGCAACTTTTGGCTATGACCATTTCATGCAGCATCTTCTAACACAGTTTTAGCCATCAAAGAATATTCTTAGAATGACGAAAGGGATTCATAGATCTGTTATTGAACATGGTGGATTAATCAGGTCATTCGTCTGGTGGATTTCTTTTTGGCAAATGTGCTCCCATGTGCATGTAAATGCATATTTTTAAGATTTTTCTTTTCCTTATTAGGCCAGGTTCACATGATGTTTTAATGCTTATTTTAATGTGCGCTGTACACACCAAAATACGCAACAAAAATGCATCAATAGTGTCCTATTGTTTTGCATGGAATACATATCACTAATGCACATGGTGAGTTGCTTAAGCATGTCGATTGATGTGTAAAGCGACTTGTAAAAAGAAAAAAAAATGTAATGTGCGTTTTATAATGGAGAGTCAAGGGGGAAATCGCACAAAATTACACATTTTTTGTTGGGGACTCACCTAAGGGTAATTTTAAACACGGATTGTTGTGGTTCTCGTACGTAGTGAACATTGGGCTTTTAGGATAACGTGATTTGGATTCGTATGTCGGACCCAAATGGACCCAAACACGCATCTAACAGATAGCAATGTGATTTACATTGCTTTTTACTAGAACACACACATCGGCGTTCACACGATGGGGTGGATCGCACAGATACGTGTTCTTTCGGATACCGTCCAAGAATCGACATATCAATTCTTGGTCCGAAAGACGCATCAGGAGCCCTACTTTAAACCATAGGGTGCAATCATGCTACATCCAACACGTATCCAAACACGTAGCTGCATGTTGGATACGTGTTGGATCTGTTTAGGATCCATTCGCTGCAGCGTTTTTGGATCTGATTTTCGGATTCAACACAGATCCAAAATCGGATCCAAGAACGGCATGTGAACAAACCCTAAGGCTTAATGCACACCGCGTTTGACCATATGTCAAAACATGTACGTTGTAACATATACGCTAACCGTATATGCCAAACGAGCAGTTGTTTGACATCTGTTTTTTTTTTCTATTTTTTACTAGCTTTTTTATTGGCCGTCACCTGTTTTCCCTGCAATTTGATTGGGTAGCTTTTGTTTATATTTTTATGACGGATATAAACGTATACGTTTGCAACATGGGTACAAACACCAGGATCCGTTTTCCATTGATATACATTGTGAAAAAAAAATTACTGTAACGTATACTTTTTTTTCAACTTCAAAAAGCACGTCTTTAATCTGTTAAAATTAAACGCATCTTTGATGGAAAGTGTAAAAACGGACACTTTGTCAATAGACATTGCACATCCGTCCACTTATATGAGGCAATGAACATGTTACCACATCAGTTTTTACCTGCGTTAGAACAGATCTGTCATCCATTCAAAAAAACATTGTGTGTTTTTTGCCAAATTTTGGTGCGTTTTGTGTCAAAATGCATCAAATAAAATGGATTTTGCCATATAAAAAAACACATGCAAACATGCATCAAAAACATGTACCAAAAAAAGTGCGTGAAAAAACATGCATTAAAAATTGTTTCTTATGTGAAATTCACACATACTTAATTGCATAATTGTATGTTGTGTGAACATAACCTTATGCTGGTGTCACACATGGTGTTTCTGGAAAATTTTTAGCAGTGTTGTTTGCCGTTCTATTCTGCATATTTTTAATCATAAATAGTTAGCTGAAGGTCAGTAAAGAAATATGAAACACACGACAAACATCGCTGTTTTCTTTGCGCCATTTTTTCACTTTGGGTGCATTTTTTTGTAAGCGGTGATTTTTTTTTTCATATGCAGCATCCTGTAGGTATGTATTTTTTCAGTCAGTTTGTCACAAGTGTGAGTTTATGCTATGCATTTTTATGCATTTTTGGTGGCATTTTCACACATTACAAATCATGTGATTTAAAGAAAAATCATATCCCAAGATCTATGGATCAAATTATACATAACTCGGCCTCATTTCACAAAACTGTCTAGTAGTAAGATTGTCTTTGTTGCCCATAGCAATCAAATCAGAGCCTCAAGCTTTCAGTTTTTTAAGTGCTTCTGGAAAAAAATGAAAACTGAGTTCTAATTGATTGCTATGGGCATCAAAGACAATCTTACTGTTAGGCTAAATCTACACAGGGCCATTACTAGGGATGGGCGAAGCAGGCGATCGCCCGGGGCGCCGCACACCAGCGCCCACCCAGCGATTAGCCTCTGACTCTGCGTGGACGTTGTAAAACTTGCTGTGCAGCTGCTCCTAAAGGGAGGAGACAGGACGGATCATTACCCTCCTGGCTACAGGGGGCATACTACCTGCCTACAAGGGCAACTTACTGGCTACAGGGGGCTACTGCCTGGCATACAGGGAGGGATATTTTTACTGGCTACAGTGTATAATCACTGGTACAGGAGACAGCACCTGGTAACAGGGGCCGGGCTTATATAAGCTATCCCATGGCTTCCAGGGGCATATATACTTAAACCATGGCTCCTGGGGGACTATGCATGGCATATCAGAGGCTAATTTCTACATACTGGTGGCTTGTCTCGATATATTACATAATTGGTAGTTTATTCCGCACCCCACTATTCACCCATTAGTTGTAATTACAGAGATCCCTCTAGTAACTTTATATGGTTCCTAACATTCCTACCTATTGGGGTCTCCTATAGTTTTACTACTATCAGAGAGGGGGGGCCGTAGATTACCTAAACAGTTGTGATGGTATGCCTTCCGAGTGGTGGGGGAGGGACCGAAGGATCTTTTCTGGTGTTTGGGACATATTGGGGGTTTTCTTTTTTACCTTTTTGGGGTGCTATAGATGGGGGAGTGTGTGTACATACGGCAGGAAATTGGTGGAGAAGTGCTGATAAAGTTAAGGAGTCTAGATATTTGTGTTTGTAAATTCTTTTTTACAGTGAAGAGTTGTGGCTGGGAGAAGTCCTTCATGGCGGGTCTGGGACAGTGGAGAAAGAGAACAACTCTTCAGAGGTGTTTCCTGTAAGTCACTGGAGGTTGTGAACTTTAATGATTATATGTCTGCAGAGCCTGTGTTGATCTGGTGATTCATCTCTGTCATGAGTCATGTATGCTGGTAACATTGGTTGTAGTTGTAATAGGTTTGTATTCCGATTGGCATTGTGAGTATTTTATTCTGTCACTATATGGATAGGTGATATAGGCGGGTAATTGGTGAGGTAGGTATTTTTCAGTTCATATGTTGGTTGGTGATATGTGGATATATGTGTTGCGGTATTATTCTGACACTTTTTGGTGGTGGCATGTGTGTATGGTGTGGTGGTATTATTCGGTCACTATGTGCTGATGATATGTGGACACGTTGTGGCAGTATTCGGTCACATATGTGCTGGTGATATGTGGTCTTAGGTAACTGGAAAATCGGAACAATTAGCCTGAAAATTGGGGGTTTTGTTTTGGGCGGGAGTTTTTTGGTTTAACTTTGGGGTTTTTTTAAAATTTTTTAGTTTTATCCCATACAATTTTTAAATTTTGCCTTTTGTTTGTTTTGGTTTTGGTTGATGGTGTCCCTTGAAATCACTTTTTGGGGTGATTATTTTACGGTTGGGGGTGGGGGGGGGAAAAAAAATTTTTTTTCCACACCGCCCTGGGGTGCAATTTACCCTGGGAACGGCCCCTGATTTCCACACTTTTGAAATAGGTTAAAAAGGGGCCCCCAAATTCCAAAACCCTTGGGAAATTTTAACTTTTCCCCTTGGCCCGTTTTTTTTTCCCCAAAATTTTTTGCGCTAAAAAGGGGTTTTGGGGTTTTTTGGATTTGCAAATCCGCTTTTTTATCCCCCAACCCCAAATTTTTTTTGCTGTCTTGGGCAGCCCCCGGGTACCAATCCCTGAATCTGCCAAAAATTTCTGCCCAAAAAACCCCCTACTGTGTAGTTTTTAGCCTTAGACAGTTTTGATAAATGAGGTCCATTATTTAAAAAACAAAAAAGGCTGCAAAAACTGCATGAAAGGCTGTGAAAAAATGCATGTTGCATTTGAGGCATTTTTTTAAATGAAAGAGAAAAAAATGTATGAAAAAGTGTTAAAGGGTTTTTTCTCCTACAAAAATTTTCCCCCCACGTGGACTAGATCAAACCCAAACTATTTTTATCTAACAGATTAGCTTTACTAAAAAAAGATAAAAGTGGGAGGATGAAAGCAGGCTTTATCGTAGTTTGTTAAGAAACAATCTCTTGCATGCAGGTTGTTTAGCTAACATTGCTTTAAACCACCCAACATGAGCAGTGTAAAGCAAAACTGCAAAACCAGTGAAAGAGGGGTAAAAAACCCTTTAAAAAGGGGGTTGACCATCATTGATTCTTCTACCCATCCTGTTTTCCAGGTTTAATTTTTTTAATTAAAGGATGTTAACGGCTTCTACATGTTAAAATGGTTACTAATTGACGAATCTGGGAAAATCTGGTCTGTACATGCGAACAGTGGGGGACGTTCGGAAATAAAAAGGGTCGCGCTTAGCGCCCCCAAGCGATGCACCCATACAAGAGGGGATATCTAAAAAAGGTAAACAGTTAATGGACACTATTGAAAAGTGACTTTTTTTTTGCAATCTTTACAAAAAGAAAATTTTTTAGGGGAAAAACCCCTTTAAGGAAGCCTGAGGGCTGGTTCACATTTGTGTTGGAGATTCCACTAGCGTCCTCCATTGCTGATTCCTAAATATGGGGGTATTTCACAGGCGAAACTGCGGGGGAAAAGTTTTCCCCTGCAATTACTGGATCTTGGGAAGGGGCGCGGGGGGGGGGAGGGGGGGGGGGGGGGGGGGGACAGCCCGCCGGGCCCATAGACATTTTTTACTCTTTTAAGCGGGTGGAATAAATGACATACCCATTACTCCCCCCCAAACAATACATCATATTTATACGCGGGGAAAGGGGGGCGTAACCAAGTTCTCTATGAAACTGGGGATTTTCGAATGTTTGGGGGGCGCATTTCCCCCCTATTAGAGCGCATACCTCTAAATAGGGGAAACGCGCCCAAAAATAAGTTTGTTAACATAGGCCTAACAGAAAAATAGCACAGCATGCAGCACTGAGTGTTCCATTAAAATGATGGATATTCTGATGGATATCTTACAGACCCCATTATTGTCAACAGATCTTTAGGTCCTTTTTGTTTTTTATAAAAAAAAAAAGATCCCCAGCACCATTCTCACCATTTTGTCTGTTATTTTTTTGTTACTATGATGGAACGTGAATACGGAAGTAATGATGCAGATGTGAGCCAGGCCTGAGGGTGGTTACTTAGACAATGTATTTCTAACGTTTATCCAGCATTTGACATTTTGTTTTGTAAAAAAAATAAATAAAAAAATAACACAAAAAACATTGTAACCAGTTGTTTGCTGAATGTTAAAATATAACATATTACAGTTGGTGCATTTTATTTATTTTTTTTGTCTTTTTTTTTTTTCAAAACCCCAGCTAGCCCAATTCTAAAATTTTTTGTTTCGGGAATGTTAATAAAAACGGGTTAAAAATTTTGGAAAGGAAACAGGGGTATCCCCTAAAAAAAAAAACTTGTTATTTTTCATTACATTTATCTTATTGGGGGTGAATTTAAATGTCTTACAAACCCATATGTAAAACCTGTGAGTAAGATTTCTATATGCGGCAGCAGGATACAGTTACCTATAGTCTAGGGATATCAGTTAGTACACAGTTCTGCCAATGCAGCAGTCCTGTGGCTTCCTGCTGTACCACTTAAAAATTGTGTGCCCCCAAGATTTCCCCCGGTAAAACATCCCTGATTAATCACCCCATTACCTCAATTGCTCTCACTTAGAAAGACGAAGATTCAATAGATTCATAGATATAAATCAGAAAATGAATTATCATGCAATTCCTAATTACAATAAAAAGATTTTCAAAGATAAACACTTGCTTTACTTTAACCAGTAAAAAAAGGGTTGGATTTTTAACCTCTTCCCATAGCCTGGTCATAATTTTGTGGCTCCATTTTTTTTCCTTTTCCGCTCCTCAGGAGCCATAACTATTTTCTTTTTCCCTCTACATAGTCCTATGGGGGCTTGTCGTTTGCGGGACAAGATGTACTTTTGAATGGTGCCATTGACCGTACCATAGAATATACTAAGAAACCGGAAAAAGAATCTAAATGGAGTGAAATGTGAATAATATTACTTTTTAAATTTTTTTGGGGGTCTTTTTTTTGGAAAAATTTAAAAGTTATCGTATTTTGTAGCTTGGTGTGACCAAAAAAAGTAGAATTTTATTGAAAGTGAATTGTTGGATGTTTATTTCCCTTTTATCATTCTTTTCAAGGCATGTTTTACAAAAGGCTTATTTTGGGGCCATTTCGCCACGTTTGAGAGCGTACTGTACCTAATACGACAAAATGTGCCCCAATCATTACTGTATCCCAGCTCTCAAAGAACTAGGATACCCTCCTCTCCCGCTTTTACAAACGTTCGCATTGTATGCGCGGCGAGATAAGTGACATGTCAATTACTGTCTGTGGGCAGGAGAGCTGACAACCCTCCCCCCCCCCTGCCCGCGGGAGTAAGCGCCGATCAGCGCGAGCCCCCAAACACCTGCCGTAATTTCGGGGGTACGTACACCCCCCACAATTAACCGTGCAAACATACCCAAAGGTGAGATCACAGGCTTATTGCCGGGTAAAAAGGGGGAGGGATTTGCCCCACAATTACGCCGGGGGCCGGCGCGGGGGGGGGGGCGGGGGGCTGGCAGCCCCCCCGGCCCATAGCATCCATTTTCCACAGGGGGTAATGTGCATATCCATAGTTCTCTTGAGAACTGTGGGTTTCCGGAATGCCTGGCAAGATTTTAGCCGTATTGCAGCACAATACCCGGTGAAATCCATGCCCAAAAAAAGCCATTGAACTCGCCAAAAAAGGAATAAAGGGAAAATTTTAACATCACTCTCAGCAAAGCTCCATTCTTTTTTAAGTGCCAAATAAATAATGTGTTATGTTTTGTACTTTCAAAAAAAAGAAATTCTTTTATTTAACCCGTGCTGCAACGCCCTTTTCTGAGACCCCTTTTAAATTTTCTTTTTCCATCTATGGACCCAGAGGGTCTATTTTGCGGGCTGAAGTTTAGTTTTTATTGATACCATTGTGGGATGCATGTGGCTTTTTGATCACTTCTTATTCAAATTTTTTGGGGACGTAAAATGACCAAAACAACACAATTGTGTTCAGCATACAAGAAAATCATTTTGTAGTTTAATTAATTGGATTTTTATGGCTGCAGCGATACCAATTATGTGTAACATTTCTTACTTTATTTTTTATTTTTAAAAACTTTATTTTAAATGGGTTGTATCGCTACAAAGATCATATCTCAGATTATGGGGACAGTAAAAATAAGCACTTTTATAATTGGGTTGCATTACCTCTGCATTGGTTAGCAGATATGACCCTTTTTCTATGCATCTGTTTTTCTATTTCTGCTGCTGGTGGTCGGGACATAAACGCCCCCTGCCCTGTGATTGGGTGGCTGACATTTCATTCAGCCTGTTGGGATACGCCCCCAGACAAGAAATGCCCCGGACACGTCCCCTGCTCTGTGATTGGCTGCCTGCACACTCTGTGTTTACTCCCCTCTGAGCTGTTAAAACCGATAGTGAAACCAAGGGCTGCTGTCTCTATATTCATCTCCCAGTTCTAGGGTGAATGATCTAGGCAATTACTGCCTGTTTAAGTCAAAAACCCCTCATATAACAGAGTCTTATACAGGCTCCTACCTGTTGACAGGAGGAGAGAAGGGTAGGAGGGCAGTGTGCATTGCTCCATATAACCCAGTCTCCTGTCTGGTAACAGAGGGGAAGAGGGGGGGGGGGGCAGTGTGCATTGCTCCATATAACACAGTAAGACAGACTGCTATCTGGTAACAGAGGGGAAGGGGGGCAGTGTACACTCCCCCACTGTGTTTCAAACAGTTTTAGGCTGATGTATAACTGCATATAGCACAGCAAGGAGCTTGTGGAGCCTGAAGCTTTGCAGACACATGAGCAGCATGCAGGAGGCTGTATAGCTGTCCTCTGCAGACATCCTTCTGCTTCCACTGCACAGTCACAGAGACACGCCTCCTGGGAGGGGAGACAGCCTGCTGAGAAGAGAGACTCGCCCCTGGATTTCTAATTCAATCTCGGAGAATTATCTGAACAGCATGAACAGTTCAAACGATACAACCCCTTTAACACATATACTTGAGTATAGGTAGTCCCCTTAAGGTACTTCACCACTAAGAGGCTCAGTTGCCTGTACTTCGTTCTGCATTATTTAAATAATGCAGAAGGGTGGACCAAGATGACACTTTTACTACTTTCTGCCTTAGGCAATGAGAAATAGGGGCTCTAACATGGTGGCTATAGAATCTTCATTAGGCTTTCAGCTGCCACGGTAACAACTCAGCATGTCTTACGCTATGTTCATACGGCGTGTTGAGTCCGCATAAACATACGTTTTTAGATGCATATTTGGATCCGTCTGTTGGACCCTAAACGGACCCAAACATGTATCTAACAATGAGTAATGTTATTTACATTGCTTTCACTGTGAAACACGCATCGGTGTTCACATGAGTGATCGCCGATGCGTGTCTCATTGCTTCTTTCGGATCCGTTCCAAGACTTGACATGTCAATTCTTGGAGCACATCCGAAAGATGGACCAACTGACGCGATGCAAACCCGCATTAGCGATCATTCATGTGAACGCCGATGCCTGTTTCTCATTGCCAGCAGTGGTAAACACACTGCTAATTGTTAGATGCGTGTTTGGTCCGTTCAGACAGACCCAGTCACGTATCACAAAAGCGGATGTTCACACGGACACAAGACGCCGTGTGAACATACCCTTAAGCCAAACACCTGAAAAGTACTTAATGACTAGCAGATTTTTTTTAGTTTTGGTCTCCTTGCGTTTCAACAGTCGTAACTTTTTTTTTTTCAATGACGCAGTTGTATTAGGCATAGTTTTATTCGGGACAAGTTGTACTTTTTGGGGGAATAGTTTAAATTCACTTATAAGTTATTGCAGAATTTTTTTCAATTTATTTTTCCAATTTTTTTTTACACCATTCAAATTTCACACTTAATAAATTGTTAGATTAATTCTACAGGTTATTACGGTCGTGTGGATACCTAATATGTGTAGGGTTTTTTGTGTGTGTAATGTATGCACAATTATTTTTTTATTAAATATTTATTTTTATTTTATAATTTTTTATGTTTTTCACTCTTTTTTTTTTTTTCTAAATCCCACGAAGGTATATAAAGTATTTTACTTTTTTTTTTTTTTACACTTAGTAATGTACTAGATTCATATATGCCAATATATTATAATCTGTGCCAGTTTGACACAGGCAGCAGTCAGGGCAGCACACAGTGTGCCCTGATCACTAGCTTCTTACACAAACAGCCCTGGGGCTATTATAGTTCCTCAGGGGTGAATGTGCAGCCGTTCCCTGGGCTCTGTCAGGTCACCGGGAGTCCCGATCATCCGACAGAGCAGGGGAAAGTCCTTTGATTATGCTGCGGTGACGAACCGTGTTAATGAAATGATTAAGCGCTGGAGAGCAGAGGTTTCCTCGGCGCTTGTAGAAGCTGCACTGGGAACAGGACAGTGAAGTACAGTGCTGCTGCAAACCCCAATGTCTGCAGTGACGCCAAAATACGTTGCTGCAGACGAACAACCTGCACCTCTGACGAGCAAAATAGGCTGGGGGGCGATCGTAAGCGCAGCCAGTGAATATGTGTACGTTACAGGATATACGCTGAACGTATGCCAAACTTGCACTGGAGTTGACTTTTGAAGCCGTTTTATGTTTTTAATTTTTTTCAACTAACTTTTTTATTGGCTGTCACCTGTTTCTCCTTGCAAGTTGATTGGGAAGGTTTGTTTGTGTTTTTTATGCCAGATACAAGCGTATAAGTTTACAGCATGGACACAAACACTAGGATACATTTTCCATTGACATTTAAAAAAAAATAAAAAAGTGTACGGCAATGTATACATTTTTTTTTCAGTTTGAAAAAGCGCAGAGCCCTGCGTCTTCTATTTGTTAAAATTAAACGTATATTTTACGGAAAGTGTACAACGGAGACTATGTCAATGTACGTTACACATCCATCCACCTACATTAGTCTATGAAAACATTAACACATCCGTTTTTACTTTCATCACAACAGATCCGTTATCCGTTCAAAATAACTTGGTGTGCACTAAGCACTAAGGACTGAATAGTAATGCACTATTGGATTGTTGTATAAAAATATATAGCACACTACTGTATTACAGCTTTATGCTAGGTTCACATCACATTAATTCATTACTCCGATGTGCACTTTTTTTTTTTTTTTTAAATAAAACATGTACCCAAACATGTGGGTCAAACATCTGCTAAAAACAGTGTATGTTTGGGATACACTTAGGGGTTGTTCACATGGTGTTTTTGGATCCGTTTAAACGGCCCGTTTTGGGATCCGAAACCCGCATCCAAAAACGAAACCGGTGGTGGGATCCTAAACGGATCCAACACGCAATCCAACCCCGCGCTGTGTTTTGGGATGCAGCGGGAAATAGCACCCTATAGTTTATTAAAGGGCTCTTGCGGCGTTTTTCCCGGACCAAAAATTTGGGACATGCAATTCTGGAAAGGGATCCAAAAATAACGGATCGAAAGACAAAAAGGGTGTTTCACTCGTGGGAACGCCAATGCGTGTTTCAAAAAAAGCAATGTAAATCACACGTTTTTTTATTAGATACGTGTTTTGGGGTCCATTTGGGTCAAAGGGAAATCCAAAAAACCGTCTAAAACGATGTTCAAAAGGACAAAAAAAAACCCCGGTTTGAACATCCCCCCCGGGGGGGGGGGGGGGGGGGGATTGGGGCGGGGGCCCGGAAACCTCCCCGGGCCCCATAGACATTCATTAACAAGCGGCGCGTATACCCCCGCTGGTAATTCAAAATGCCCATTTAACCTCCCGCCCGGGCCCTTTTCCGCCGAGCGGGGAGGGGAACGTAATCCATAGTTCCCCTATGAAACTTTTTGGATTCCCGTAGGGAATGGGCCTTTTTCCAGCCCGAAAATTTGCCCAAATTTTTTTCGGGCCGTAATTACGGACCAAAATACGGCCCTTTTTTAAAGCCGTTTAAACCCCGGGGCCCCTTGGGCCCTCGTTCAAAACAGCTTATTTGGGCCCGGATTGGCCCCGGGTACTCCGCCCCGGGAAATTTGCGCTTCAGAGGGGCCCCAAATCCGTCCCCTGTCTTTTACGGAAAACCATTGCCCCATAAAAACCCAGGGGGAATCCGTCGCTCCTCCCCGCCCCACAAATCCGCCGGGGGGGAGAAAGTGACAGGGCCAAAATTTTAATTTAAAGGGAAACGGACGCCCGTAAAAAAAATGCATTGTCAAATTGGGGCCGGGGGGGGCGCCCCCCCGCGTTTCCGGGCCACCCCCCTCCCCCCAAACAAACCCCCTTTCCGGAATAAGCGTGTAAACCCGGGCCCTTAGGGGCTTTAAACATGGGTGCTTTTTTGTTGGTTTTTTTTTATGAAAGAAATTTTACACATTAATTGCTGTGGCCTCCTCGGGAAAAACGTTTCCCAAAAACCCCCATGGAAAGAAACCCTTAGGCGGGGTTTCCACGGCTTATTTGCGGGCGTAATTATTGCCCCCCCTTTTAACGCCGTGTGATCGGGGGGGGGGCGGAGCGGGGGAGGCAGCGGGGGGCCGGCCCCCTTTCCCCGGGCCCTTAGCCCCTTTCTTTACACGCCGCGGTTTTCCCTTGTCACTTTCTCCCCCCCGGGCCCGGGAAAACCCGCCGACAGGGAGGGGAACCCTTTAATCCAATTCTCTATGAGAACTGGGTTTTACCGTAAAAACTGGGACTTACCAGCCAAAATTTGCGCACTCCCCCCTTAGGCTATTTTTTCACATTGGTTTTAAAGGGGGAACTTTTTTTCCAGTCCGTAATTTACGCGCCGGATCCCCAAAATTACGGCTTGAATCGTCCCGGGAAAAATTCCCCCGGTAACCCCCAAATTCTCAAAAAGAACTAGGGGATTATGTCTCCCTCTCCCTGCTCGGTAAAACCGCCCGGGGGAGATAAGTAAAACCATGTGCATTACCAGCGGCGTATAAAACCCCCCCCCGCTGGTAATAAAGGGTCAAAGGGGCCGGCGAGGTGCCGACCCCTGCCCCTTTCCCCCCCCCCAAACCGCCCCCCGTCCCCCAAAACCGGCGTAATTGCGGGGGCCAAATTTACGCCCCGCAAATTACCCCCGGGGGAACCCCAAAACCTTTGGGCATGTTCACACGGTTTTAAAAGGGGCCCGTTTTTTCCGTCCGAATTTATGCGCCAAAAGTGCGCAAATTTCGGGCTGAAAAGGGCCCTTTTTCCATTACGGTAACCCCAAAAGTTCTCATAGAAAAACTTTTGGTTTAAACGTCTCCTCTCCCCTGCTGGGGCAATTTCCGCCGAGGGGAAAAAGTGACAGGGCCCTTTTTTCCCTAGGGGGTGAAATCCCGGCCACTGGAAAATGCAACCCAGGGGGCCGGCGGGTCCCGGGCCCCCGCCCCGCCCCGCCCCCGCCCCCGTCGACCGGCGTAATTGCGGGCGAAATTACGTCCCGCATTTTAAAGCCGTTGGAACATAGCCTTAGGCTGCATCCCCACTGCAAAAAGGAAAAAAAAACCCCCCGGCCCTGGTGGCCGGACGGGGTTTGCCCCTTTTTTTTGGCGGCCCAGTTCAACGGCCGCCGAGGGTGGCTTTTCTCCGCAATGAGCGAAAAAAAGGCCCCCCCCCTTCAAAATTCATTCGCCATTTTCGAAACAAAAATTTCCGTTCCGGGAAAATCTACGAAGAATTGAAAGGTAAAAATTTTTTTGGGGGCCCCGGACCGGGGGAAAAAAAAAACCGCCGAAAAAAAAAAACCCGTCCCAGGGGGGACTGCTGTAAAAAGGTTTTCCATAGACACCATTGTGCTAATTTTGGGCCGGGTTTTTTTCAGGGGGTTTCCCCAAAAAACCGCAAACTGGCTGAAAACCGTCCCCGGGGGGACAGGGCCCTTAGGGTATTTTTCAAAAGGGCGTGTTGGATCCATTTTTGGATCCAAAAACCCGCTTTTTGAAACTGCTGCAAAATTTATCCAAAACCGGGACATGTCAATTTTTTAAATTCCTTTTTTGACGCAGCGACCCCACTATCAAAAACTAAAAAGGGTGCGTTTTTTTCCCTGCACAAAAATGCTCCAAAACGCACTTTTGGTTTTGGGTACACAAGTGCGTATTTTTTAAAAGCATTTTGCTGGGAGTAAAAAACCGCATCCTATAGTTTTAGATAGGGCCCTCTGCTGCGTCAACGGATTAAAAAAATTTAAAATGTCATTTTTTGAACGGAAACCAAAAAACGGGTCAGAAAGCCGCAGTAAACACGCATTGGGGATTACTTGTCTGAACGACCCATTTCTGCTTTACATTGGAAAAAATGTCCAAAACACCTGCCCCCATTGGTTTAAAGCGTGGGTTTGGGGGCCAATTTTTTGCATTCCTGGGGGGGGGAAAAAAAACCCAAAAAAAACGCTTTTAAAAAAAGGGAACCCAAAAACACCCGTGTGAACATACCCGTAGGGTATGTTCACACGGCGTTTTGAATACTTTTTTTGGGATCCGAAAAACGTATTCAAAAAACGCTGCGTAAAATGCATCCCAAAATGCCCCAAAGTGGCCGTGTGTTTTTGGAATGTTTTTGCTGCAGAGACCCCACCCTAATTTTAAAATTTGGGGAAAACTGCAAGCGCCAAAAATTCAAGAAAGACATAAAAACCATCTTTGAATGGGTCGAAAAGGGGCGATGAAAAGACCCATTAAAACACGCTTGGGGGAGCAACTTTTGAACGCCCCATTGTGTGTTTTTTTATTGAAAGCAAAAGTAAAAAAACAACGCACATTGTTAAAATGCGGTTTGGGGCCCGGGTTAAAAGGGGCCAAACAGGGGTTCAAACATGCAATTTTTAAAAAAACCAAATTTAACTTCCCCCCCTTTAAGTGCAAGTTTAGCCATTTTACTGGGGCCAGTTTTTCAAGTTGCACTTTTTGGGTTTTCGTTTTTAATTGCAAAAAAAAACCATTTTTTTAATGCAGATTTTTTTTAACTCAGTTTTACACGGCTTTTTTTCGGGACGTAAATTTAAAGGCCCAGACGTTTTATTCCCCAATCGTCCTTTAAAAACGTTTCAAATAAGAACAAAAAAAATTTGAAATTTATTTCCCAAAGTAAAATACACCTCGGTTTATTCACCCAAAAGGGGGTATTTTTGCGATGTTTTGCGGGCGTAAATACGCCTTTAAAAACGATCGAAAATTAAGTTCCCTGTCCCCTGATTGGGGGCGAATTTTTGCAACATAAAACCCCCGTAGTAAAGAGTGGGGGGTGTATTTACGACGGAAAAAACGTGCCACCCTTTGTGAAACGAATTTTAAACGAATTTCGGGACGTATTTGCGGGCGGAATTACGTTTCCCCAAATACACCCGAAAAAAACCGTGTTAACATAGCCTAAGGGTAAAATTCCCCCTATGAGAAAAATTTGGGTTGCCGTAATGATTGGGGCCATTTTTACCGTAAAATTTGAGTGCCCAAAAGCCGCAAAAACGTGATGAAAAAGCGCCCCCAAAAAAGGGCCCGGGGGAAAAATAGCCAACCCTGATTTCAGAAAAACAGGTTAAAAAAGGAGAAATTGAAAAAAAACCTGGTTTTTTAAATTTCTTTGCATTTTTTTTTCCCGTTTTTGTTTGCGTTTTTTTAAATTTCAACATGAGAACCCCGCCTAAGGCTATGTTTTACCAACCGGCTTAACTGCGGGAAAAGTTTTTTACGCCCCGCAATTACCCCTGTTGGGGCCCGGGGGGGGAACGGGGAAATAGCGGGGGGGGGGCCCCCCCTCGCCCCGGGCCCTAGACATTCATTACCCACGGCGCGTATACGTATACGTACACTTACCTCCCGCCCGGGCGGATTCACCGAGCAGGGAGAGGATACGTAATCCTTTAGTTTCTATGAGAACTGTGGATTACCGTAATGACTGGGACGTTTTCAGCCGTAATTTGCGCCTCCGGCGTTTAAATTACGGACCGAAATACGGCCCATTTTAAGCCGTGTGAACATGGCCTAAGGGTGCTTCCACATGGTGCGTTTTTGGTGCGTTTTTTTGGATGCGTTTTTGTGCAACAATGTATATCATTAATTTCTGTACCTTCCTGCACAAAAAACGCATCCACAAAAACGGACCAAAACCGCACCGTGTGAAAGCACCCTAAGCTTCGTGTGCACGCTGCGTTATTTTGAAAGGACGACGGATCCGTTCTGACGCAGGTAAAAATGGATACGTTAACGACTTCATTGACTCATCTAGGTGGACGGATGTGTAATGTACATTGGCATAGTGTCCGTTTTTACACTTTCCGTCAAATATGCATTTAATTTAAACAAATGGAGGATGCAGGGCGCTGAGCTTTTTCAAATTGAAAAAAAACGTATTCGTTACAGTATACATTTTTTTTACAATATATGACAATGGAAAACGGATCCTAGTGTTTGTCCATGTTATAAATGTATACATTTTTATCAGTTCTAAAAAACACAAACAAAGCTATGCAATTAACTTGGAGGGAAAAACAGGTGACAGCCATAAGAAAAGCAAGTTAAAAAACGGATGTCAAACGCAGGGCCGTCCTAGGGGCGAGCGGGATCGCCCCTGACTCTGCGTGACTGGTTTATAACAGTCGCGCAGAGGCCGCAGCTGCGGGTGCAGGGAGGAGGGCGGGAAAGGATACTTCCCCTCCTGCCTCCTCCCCTGTATCAGCGTCGCAGGGGGGCGCACGGCTTTTACCACGCCCCCTGTGACGCTCGATCTCCTCGGCTTTGGGAGCTCTGCCGTCGAGGGATCCCTGGGGAGCTGCGTGGACAGTGTAAGCAGCGTGATGAACGTCACCTCACACCGCTTACACCGCCTCACAGCCGGACCGGGACGCGCGGACCCAGGTGAGTACTTTTTTGTTATTTTATAATGACTTTACAGGGGATCACTGGCTACGGGGGGCATTCACTGGCTACAAGGGGCATCACTGGCTACAAGGGGGCATCAATGGCTACGGGGGGGGCATCACTGGCTACAAGGGGGCTCAACTGGCTAAAAAGGGGGCATCACTGGCTACCGGGGGTATCACTGGCTACAGGGGGGCATCACTGGCTACAAGGGGGCATCACTGGCTACAAGGGGGCATCACTGGCTACAAGGGGGCATCACTGGCTACAGGGGGCATCTACTGGCTACAGGGGGGGCATCTACTGGCTACATGGGGCATCACTGGCTACAGGGGGCATCACTGGCTACAAGGGACATCTACTGGCCACAGAGGGCATCACCTGGCTACAGGGGGGCATCACCTGGCTACGGGGGCATTATTGGCTACAGGGGGGCATCAACTGGCTATAGGGGGCTACTACGTGGCTACGGGGGGCATATTACATGGCTATCATATGGGGTGTTTTATAATGGGGAGTTTGTATAGGAGATAGGAATTGGTTGAGAAATGCTGATAAAGGAGTCTAAGATATTTGTTTTGTAAATTCTACAGTGAAGGTCGGGAGTTTGTCGTCATGGGGTCTGGGACAGATGGAAAGAAGAAGAAGAGAAAGAGAACAACTTTTCAGAGATGTCTCCTGTGAGTCACTAGATATTATAACTTAATCATTTATATGTCTGCAGAACCTGTGTACAGCGGGTATCCATCATTGTATGGTCACTGTGTGCCGGTAATATTGGTTGTAGTATAATAGTTTGTATTCAGTAATGGTCAGTTTGTATTATTTAGTCATTATATGGTGATGATATGTGTTCATGGTATGGTGGTATTATTTGGTCACTGTGTGTTGTGATATGTGGTCTGAGTGGTCTTGGGATTCTGGTTGGTGTAGCAGTGTTATTTGGTAGCTGTATGATTGTGGTAAAGCTTTTTGCATATTTTGGCTTTGGTTTATGGTGATGCAATGTGGCGCACTGTAGCGCCATATGTTACAGGGAGGGAGGGGAATTTCTTCACCTCGCCCTGAGTGAAATTTAGCCTAGAACCGGCCCTGGTCAAATGTCTGCTCCATATAGTGCACGTTTGGCATGTTTAACGTATACGTTATAATGTACACATTTTGACGTATGGTCAAACGCAGTGTGCACAAAGCACTGCGTTATTTTGAAGCGATGATGGATCCGTTCTGATGCAAGAAAAACTTATGCGTTAACGTTTACACACCCTTTTTTGAAGTTTTTTTTGGTTTGAAAATGACCCAAAAAAACGTTTTAAAAACCGCCGTGTGAACCAACCCCTAGGTAATTCAAATCCTGGTGAAAGCTGCAGCAGTTCTCGGAAACATCATGGCGGGGTCTGTTTTTCCCAAAATGCGCTGTTTCCCCAAATCCCCACATTTTTATTCCCCTATACATTAAAAAATTTTTAATTATAAATGACCCCCAAATGGGAGGCAAAACGTGGGGAAAAATTTTTACACAACCGTACACACGTCGTCTGAACATAGTTCTAATTTGTCAGCTGGTCATGGCAAGGTAAGCACAGCGCTAACCAAGTTTTATTAATGATGATTTGACATGAAAAGGGCATTTCCACACTTTTTACAGAACTGATGACAAACCAAAAACAGAAGAAGATGCGTTCATGGCTCATCATCCATTCAGCTGAAAGTCTCTATGCTTGCACCTTCCTTCCTGACAGAACAATCAATGATCTCTAGAAACTCCTAACCTGAGAGCAGAGCCCAAAATACGAAACCACCAGAATGCATGAAAAGCAAATCAAGACATTGCAGGCCCACTAGCAAAGTATAGCAGGGCTGCTTTTTCTTAAATGATGTATTGCAAAATTCGATACCGTCAGGTGACATTTAAACTTTGAAGTTTACTGATTTTTTTATCAAAAATTTATTTCACAAATAAAGGCAACATCTAAAGTATACTGTATACGCTGCATATTTGCCATTTAGTTATGTAATATTTTCCTAGAATCACTCCCTTTACAAGTAGGAGGCATCGGTTGTTTTTGCAGATCTGTTAAAATCTAAATTTCCCTCGCTTTTCTTAAAAATTTAACACACAAACATTTTTAGGAAGCAAAATCTGGCTGCAGCAAAAAATGTTGTGGCCAGATGTTTACTGCAAATCAATAGTGAAAAAATTTAAAAGCACTAAAAAACCCTACTTTTTTTTTTTTTTTCTTTTCTTTATTTTTTGGGTTCCCCCTTGTATTTTTAAAAAAGCAGCATTTTTACCCCGGGTTTTGGGTGTGTTAGGGGGAGGTTTTCCCTTTTTATTTTCCCTATGGGTCTTACAAAAATGCCAGAAAAAAAAGGGTTTTAAAAATTTATTTAAAAAAAAGGGCATCCCAAAAAAAATTTGGTTTAAAAAAAGGGATAAAGTTAATTTATGCTTTTTTCCCCAACCAAAAAAAAACCCCCCCAAAATTTTATGCAAACACCTCTCGGGGTGGGGGTTTTGGGGTCGCCCCACAAAAATTTTTTAAAAAAAAAATTTTCTGGGATTTTTTTTTTTTTTTATTCTTCAGCCAGATATTTTTTTTTTGGGGGGGTTTTTTAAATAAAAAAAAAATCTGTTTTTTAAAGGGAAAAAGTTTTCCCCAGAATTTTTGAATTTTTTGTTATATTTTTTGGGTTTCCCTATTTTTTTTAAACCTTTCCCATTTCTGCAAACCGCGTTTAATGAGATTTTTTGGGGATGTTTCCCCCCCGGCAGGGTTTTTTGGGCCCCTTTTTTCAGCCGGTTTTGCGGTTTTTTTTGACCGCCGGAAAAAACCCCCGAAAATGAGCACAAATTTTTGCTCTATGGGAAAAACCCTGCAGCCCGTTCCCCCTTTTTTTTCAACAGGTTTTCCGGGGGTTTCCGGGGGAAAAAAACAGGAAACAACCCCTTTCCTTTTGGTTTTGCTTCTCAAGGGGGGGGGGGAGGGGTGTTCCCCCCGCTTTATCGTGGAGAAAAGGCCCCCCCCCCCCCCCCCCCGGGCCCCTTTGGGGCAGGGGCCAAAAAAAGGGACAAATAAACCCGGCCCCCGGCCCAAAACCCCCCCCAGATTTGTTCCCATGCCGTGGGATTTTCCCTAATAGTTTTGTTCCCCCACACAGGAAACAAAAACCTGGTTTTAATACCGGGAGATTTTTTGGCCAAAATGGGTAGCTTTTTCAGGGGGAAGCCCTTGAAGCCCATTTTTTTTATTCTGTCTTCTAAGGGTATTGCATAACGGCTTATTTTTGGGGGTAAAATTTTCCGCGTATTTTTTCGGCGTTCTGCGCTTTTAAAATGCGGGGGGGAAAAACGCCCCCAAAAATTATGGTAAAACCCCTTTCTCTCCCAAAAAACTATGGATTCGGCCCCCCTTTCCCCTTCCCCCCCTCGAAAAATAAAGACTGGGGGGATAAAGGGGACAAGTCAATTATTTGCGAAAAAAATATTTCACCGCGGTAAAATTTCATGTCTGCGGGGGGGCCGGCTGGCTGTCATCACCCCCCCCCCCCCCGCACCCCCGGGGGTACACGCGGTTGGCCCCAGCTTCCGGGGAAAAAAAACGGGTGTACTGTGGGGAAAAGTGTCGCAATACACCCTGTGAAAAATACCCCAAAAGGGTTTTCAAAAATTTTTGGGGTATTTTACATGGGTTAACTGCGGGTCGTTAAAACGCCCGGGAGTTACGCCGTGTGGGGCCGGGGGCGGGGGGGGAGCCAGGGGGGGGGGCGGGGGGCCCGCACCCCCCCCGGGCCCATAGACAATCACTGCTAGCGGCGCGTATACGCCGCTAGAAAGTGACATGTGAATTATCTCCCCCCTCGGCGGATTCGCCGAGCAGGGAGAGGAGACGTAATCCATAGTTCTCTATGACTGTGGATTACCGTAATGAATGGGCCGTTTTCAGCCCGTAATTTGCGCGTAATTACGGACCGAAATACGGCCCATTTTAAGCCGTGTGAACATGGCCGAAGGAAGAATTAGAAGGTGTGCACTAAGATTAAGGTTGGGCAGGAGAACGGAAGTAAAGCACAGCAAAGGCTTCTGGGGTTTAAAGGATAAAAGGAAATGGCTTTCAAACAGGAAATGGTGCTGATCAAATCCAGAGGAGAGGTGCTAAATACAGCATAAGAAAAGCAATGATTAGTCGTTTTGGTCTGCCTGCTTTCAAAATTTGTTAAAATTCAGTACGCTGCAAATTACCCAAACAGAGGTGTATAATGTTTAGCATGTAATTTCCCATAAATGTTTTAATTTCGCTCACAAGTGATGGTTTCGGGTAGTGGTTGGCAACGTAAAAGGTGTGGATTGACATCCTCCATCTTCCAAAGTAGAGAACAATGGATCCATACCAAGGATATAAGGTAGAATATTTCTCGCTGATCCTTCAGTAACTTGTTCTTCACAATTCTTAAAAATGTTGACTTTTAGGGTATGTGACTTTTAGGGTATTGTGTTCCTGCTGTTTAAAGTGCCTACTATTACTTTAGTTTTCCGTTCATAATCTCCTGAAAGAAGTGACAGGTCACTTCTTTTTAGGGGACAGAGTACACGCCGGGTAATACGCCAATGTACATAGCATTCAATGAATGCTATGATTTTAAAGTATTGCAGCGCCATTATGCAACGAAGTACGCCACACAAATTCATTGTGTGAACAGACCCTTATAGGTGAGAAAATACAATAATAGTTCGGGTACTGCCTCCTCCATCTTTGCTTCTTTGCAATATTTCTAGTTTTATCCTAGGCTGGCCTATAAATTAAAATTAAAGAGGTTTTCTCGCTACAAAGAACATATCTCAAATGATGTGAACAGTAAAAATAAGTACTTTTGCAATTGATTTGCCTTACCTAAGTCACTTAGTATAGCAGATCTGAGCTAATCTGTGCGTCTATAGCTATTTCTGTAGCAGCTGAATGGGAAACGCCCTCTTTTCTGTGATTGGCTGACTGTACAATGAAAGCTGTCTCAGCTTCTCTCTATACTCATCTGTCAGTGATGGCTATATGTAGAGGATCTGGAAAATTACTCAGTCTCTAGCTGTTAGATTCACTTTCCCCTCATATAACACAGCCTTATACACTGTTCTCCCCCCATATAAGAGCCTTACACAATTTTCTCTACCTACTGCCTGAAAACAGAGGTGGGGAGAGGGGGGCAGCATGCATTTCTCACATTTGTTTCATCAGTTCAGGCTGTATGTATGACTGTTTACAGCACTAAAGGTGTTCTGATTACAAGGAGCCTGTGAAGCCTGGGAGGCAGGTGACAGCTATGCAGACAAAAGAACATTGCAGGAGATCTGCAGAGCTGTTACATCCTATCCCTTCCACTGCTTCACACAGAATGATGATGTCACAGCTTTTCATTGAGGGGAGACGCCTTCTGGGAGGAGATACACGCCTACAGAGAAGAGAGACTCGCCCCTGGATTTGAAGCTGAAACAGGTAGAAACAGCTCAAGTCTACAAAAGTGTGTATTGATTAAACCCCTTTAAGTCCCTGTCGATTGAGGGGTAGCCAAACTGATGAATTGTGCAGCATATTCAATAACTGCGTCAACCTCGGAGCATTTCCTCGCCCAAAATGCTTCCAAAATGCTCCCAGTTCATTTAATTGATTCCTATGTAAAACCCCGTTGTAGTTCTCACACGACGAGGTTTTTACATGCTTCTCTGGAAGCAATGAAAAAGAAGTGTCATGTCAATTCTTGAAGCGCGTTGTAGGCGCGGTTTTTGCCACGGTTTTTGTCGCAGTTTTTGTCCTGGCTATTCATTTCTATGGGTGAAAACCTCGTCGAAAACCTGATCCAAAACCTGATCAAAGCCTCCTCAAAAACCTCGTCTGAAGAAGCGTGTTTCAGGTGAGGTTTTGATGTGGTTTGAACGAGGTTTTGGGCGGGGAAACGCTCCAAAAACCTCGTCCAAAAACGCTGTGTGAGCATGCCCTTAAAAAAACAGGTACTCTGACTTCTGAGCATGTGCACAAATTAAAAATCGATGCGTTAAATGGACAGAAAAAACAAATACAAACAGATGGCCATCCGTTTATATCTATCTCACATTAAACTCAATGTAAAAAAAAGGTGGAATGTTCCTCTCCATCAGAAATACTTTTTTTTTTCCAGTGGAAACAATAGAGCAACAGCCTACGCTATTTCTGACATAACGAAGAACAACTGAACTGATGATTTTAAATTCCCATTGAAATCAATAGGAAATCAGTCCTTCCCATTTCAGTTCTGTGTCTCAAATCGGAAAGGAATGTTGGATTTCAGAATGCATAGTCAAAAAAATCATTATTTTATTTAAAAGATGATTACAATAAGAAGCTGGATTTGTTAATGGTCATAGACAGAGGTCTAACTTGAAGCTTCTGGGCCCAAAATGCAAAAGTGAAATAGGGCCCCTCAGCTACCATGTCATGATTGTACCCAACAGACCCCCGGCTTTTGGTTCTGGTCACCAGCCACGGCCGGTACAATGTAAACGGTGGTTTATTACTTAATTCTGTGTGTTTCTACTTCTAGTGTGAACTCCGTCCTGTAGCTCTCCATGCTTAATTGATTCCTGGCCAACGCCTGTGGCCAGGAATCTTCCAGCACTTGTGGAGTTAACCTGTTCCTTTCTGATTGACATTCCTGGTCACCTATCACTTCTGTTCTACGTTCTCCTGTTCCCTATATAAGGTCTCAGCTTCCTTTCTTCTTTGCCTGCTATATGGTTTCCTCTACCTGTAGGTCGCCTGTATTCTTATGTGCTTATCTCCGTGCTCTTTGACTCTGGCTTGGACCCTGGTTACTCTCTTGTCACTCTTTCTGTACTGCGCTGCAGGTTCGTTAATGACTCGGCCTGTCTAACCTCTCCTGTTTGTTCTGTGCTTGTTCGTCTTCGTCTGGTGTCTCACTTGGCTCAGTAGGTCCCAGTCTTCAGGCTGGGGCCGACCTATTAAGGAGTCGAGTACCCCAAAAGGCAGGGACAGAGGTTGGGACCAGCGTCAGGGCCTCATTCCATCAGTCTCCGTGTGCGTCCCTGACAGTCTCTTAAAGGGGTTTTGCCACGATCTCATCTCATACCTCCTGCATCCAGCTCTTCAGCTCTGTGTGCTCAGAACGGGGCGTGTGTGATTTGTTTGAATTGCAGAACATGTGACTCAGCAGGATGAAATCACCAGGCCTTTCCTCTATGTAGTCAAAGAAAGGTCTGTTTATTTACAGAGGCACAAGTAGCTACTCTGTAGCCTAGACGTAATGCTTTTTACCTCCCTACACAAGGGTCCTGCGTTCAAATCCCTGTAGGAACCAAACCCGTGGATTTTTTTTTCTTTATCAATACACTATAGCTCATTGAGGTTTCTTTTTTAATTTATTTGCACTGTTTGACTTAATAATAAGGAGCACAGCGGACAGGAGTAGAGTGACAGCACCTGGGGGTTGAACACTCAGTAGCTGTCTGAGAGGAGAGGTTATGTCTGGGCATGTGCGACCAGGCCTGAGGAGCTTACAGCCCTGGTCGTATCCCCTGGAGACGAGCTGTAAACAATGGATCACTAAAAGGACAGCTAAAGCAAAAACGGTGCAGAATTTTTGATAAGGATGAATGGTGAAAATGTTTATTTAATTTGCAAGCTTCCCACGTCAATTTTACTTTGTGGCAAAACCCCTTTAAATACTATGAATCATTTACAATAATGGTGTCTTCTTGTGTGGCAAAAGAACTTGAGGGCCTCCCACAGGCTGCAGGGCCCGGTAGTGACTGCTACTTATGTAGCCCCTTATATCTACGTTCCAAATCATGGGAACAACTATAGCAACTACTGAGGCCCAGAGAATGAGGTGGCCCATTCAGATGCAAGAACACTGTACTTTGTTGTAAATAATAGAAACTTTTGGGCTTTTTGTTATCTAGAACTACTAGTTAGGTTCTTAGCTATATGGTACTATAATTTATACCTTTAAAGGGGTTGTCCCACCATACACATTGATGGCACATTAATAGGAAATGCCATCAATGGGACCCACACCCATCTTGAGAACGAGGGCTGAAATTTCCTATTAAAAGTTCCAAGCACAGCTGAGTGGCGTTGTTTTTGGAGATTTTTCGGGGCTCATCTGTACCTGTTGTGTTTTTCAGAAATTTTTTTTTGTGCAGAACCATACGTTGCATTTGGCATATATTGCTTTTAACTTATAGAGGGAGGAGTGGATGCCTCCATTTTGGTTTTTTGCACCCTGCCCACCTCCACAGGTTGCTTGATCAGTGCAGTATGCTTATAAAGCTGGTGCCTTTTTTCTCTCTGGATTATGGAGGTCTGAGGACCCAAATGAGAAGTCTGAATTGGACTCAAATGAGAGGTAATAATAGAGTAGGACCACCTGCTTTGAGATCCCACTGAAAGTCGGAGGTGGCGTAAACAGTTTTGATCAAAACATGTGAACTAAGAGCCTCAAAGTATTTTCATCTGTACCTATCACCCATTGATGGCATATATTATCCATATGCCATTAACATCTATGCTGGGACAGCCCCTTTAATTAATGCTACTTAGGGTGCCTCCACACGGCATATACAAAACCGTCAAAAGACAATAAGATACCGGCCAGATTCTTTGAAAAGAACTGACCAGTAGCTTATTGTCTTAAAGGGGTTGTCCCACCATACACATTGATGGCACATTAATAGGAAATGCCATCAATGGGACCCACACCCATCTTGAGAACGAGGGCTGAAATTTCCTATTAAAAGTTCCAAGCACAGCTGAGTGGCGTTTTTGGAGATTTTTCGGGGCTCATCTGTACCTGTTGTGTTTTTCAGAAATGTTTTTTTTGTGCAGAACCATACGTTGCATTTGGCATATATTGCTTTTAACTTATAGAGGGAGGAGTGGATGCCTCCATTTTGGTTTTTTGCACCCTGCCCACCTCCACACCAGTAGCTTATTGTCTTTTGACGGTTTTGGTGGACGGTTCTGTCCACAGTTTGCATATTCGCCCGTCCCCATCAACCATCAAAATGTACATCTTCCACCCGAAAACTAGGCAGAAGATTGAGCATGTTCTACGTTTTTCGTAACGCCGATGGTGTGAAAAAAACGTCCAGCTGAAAATCCGTTCAATGTAGACTACTGAACAGATTTTCTATCAAAGTCTATGTGGATGGTTGACAGTCGGGTTTCAAATACGAAAACCGTCTGAAAATCCATCTGAAAACCTGACCGTGTAGACAGACCCCTATGCTGTTTCAGTTTCCAGTCATTAGGTGGTTAAGGCCCATTTCATTTTACTTTAGGGTCCTATAAATTCTAGTTATACCCCTGTAAATAGTATAGAATATTTTGATCATAAATTCTCATATTAACTGTAGACATCATAGAGGATGAAAGCTACTAATGAACACGACAATCCATTGAAATTTGTGTTTCATGCTCTGAAGCTTTGCAAGGTTTGAGAATTGAAAAATAAACCAGTGATCTGAACATAGGGCTTGGTTCACATCTACGTCCAAGGTTCCATACGGAAACTCCATTGCAGAGGTGAAAACGGACAATTAGGGATCCCTTTCCCAGCGGACACCCACAGCCCCTGACGGACCCTAGAGATTCCATATGCGCTGTTTTTTCCATCATGCAAAGTAGAACATGCAACGGAGGTTCCGAAAAGCACCTCTGGTGCGTAAGTGAACCATGCCGTAGGCTGTGTTACAAGTTTGTGAAGCATCCGAGATGTAAGGAAAACATGATACAGTACCTATATTTTACCTCTATACAGAATCATGTCAATCTCTTACAGAGCTGTAATCTCCCAGAAGCATTGCCATAGATTACAAAATGGTTTTTCAATGCATTTCCTAATGACGGCTGTAAGAACGTAGTAGGCCTAAACTCACTGTTAGTAATGTATAATTGATGTCCTTGGGGTGAATCCTCAGGAAAAAGTACATAAACTATGGATTAGGTATTGTAGAATATACACCTTTCCTAATCTAGAGATTCTGCAGCTGTGATAACACAAATGCAAGGATCAGTATCTCTAGGACAACCAGCCTTTCCCAATAGGAGAGCAAAGTAGAAGATATATATTTTTCCTCTTAGTCTTTGGGACTATCAATAGGAAGTTAAAGGTGTTTTGCCACAATCTCATCTCATACCTCCTGCATGCGGTTCTTCAGCTCTGTGTGCTCAGAAGGAGGTGTGTGTGATTTGTTTGAATTGCATATTATGTGACCCAGCCGGATGACATCACCAGACCTTTCCTCTCTCTAGTCAAAGAAAGGTCTATTTATGTAAAGCATTGTGAGTAGCTGAGAGGTAAAGTTTTTGCCTCCAGGCACAAGAGTCCTCGGTTCAAATCCCTGCATGACCCAAACCTGTGGATTTTATTTCTCTTTATCAATGCACAGACCTTGTTGAATTTTCTTTTTTTAATTTACTTGCACTGTTTGACTAATTACTAAGGAGGACAGAGGACGGGAGTAGAATGACAGCACCTGGGGTTGACCACTCAGTAGCTGCCTCCAATACAAATATCAGTGGCACACTAAAATTGTTTAAGCTCACCTCCCTAAAAGCGTCAAGGGGATCCCAGCACAGGTGAGTCCCTAACACTAAGGCCGTGTTCACACGGCTTATTCCCGACGGATTTGTGCGCCGGATTGCGCTCACAAATCCGCCGTGAATAAGGGGCGGGGCCGGAGCGCGGCGGGCGCGCCGCTCCCGGCCCCATAGACAATGTATTGTTTACGGCGCGTCCGCGCCGTAAATAATGTGCATGTCACTTTCTCCCCCCGCGGCGGATTCGCCGAGCGGGGAGGAGCGACGGATTCCACTGTTCTCTATGAGAGCAGTGGATTACCGTAATTGCTGCCGCAGATTGGCGCCGTACTGAAGCGCAAATCCAGCGCGCAGTACGGCGCCAATACGCGGCAGAATAAGCCGTGTGAACGAGGCCTAACATGTTACCTCACTAGGAATCCATTCAGACTACAACATCTCAGGGAGTGATAGGAACTTGCTACTGAATTATCCTGCACTAGTTTTAAAGAGTTAGGCGGAGTGCAGCAAGCCAATGAGGCTGCCATTCCTCAAATAGACTACAAAAAATGGTAGGCTGTGCACATCCAAAATTATATTTTGAAAAACGTAAGCACCTATGCTTACGTTTTTCAAAATATATATTGGATGTGCACAGCCTACCATTTTTTTCAGTAGCTGCCTGAGAGAAGAAGTGATCTCTGAGCATGTGCGGCCAGGACTAAGAAGCTCTCAGCCCTGGTCATATCCCTTGGAGATGAGCTGTAAACAATGGATCACTAAAGGAGCAGCTAAGACAAAAACAGTGCAGAATTTTTAATAATGATGAAAGGTGAAAATGTTTATTATTTAATTTACAAACTTCCCACATCAATTTTACTTCGTTGCAAAACCCCTTAAATATAAGTTAGGCTTAAACATCTCATCTTTTGAAAAAATAGTACTATGACCACACATAAGAAAAGCAAATATTTCTACTACTTCAGGCAGGAGGGAGAATTACGGTGATGGACATGGCACAGGTCACAGTTGTTGATGACTTAAAGGGGTAGTGCTTAAAGGGGTTTTCCACTTCCTTTCTTTTCATTAGTACACTGCTCCCCATAAAAAAAAACCAAAAACTTATCCAACCTCTTCCCACACTTCCGTTCCAGCGCAGCCTTGTCCTCACTTTCACTGGTCTTCTGTTTACATCTTCCTTCTTTCAAATGCGGAGGTCACCCCTGCAGCCAATCACTTGCTTCTGCTTACATTACTGTACAGAATTGTTGCACTTTTAGATGACAAAGTAAATGAGCAGCACGTGATTGCCGCAGCCAGTAAGTGCCCATTCGGAAGAAGAATAGTGTAAACAGAAGACTGGAGAAAGCGAGGACGGCGTAGCGCTGTGACGGATATAAAGGGAGAGGTGGGTATAAATATTTAATTTTTAATGGGCAATAGTTTGTTAATAGGAAGTGGAGAACCAATTTAAATACAGACTTCAAGTGATATTCTCATATCCATAGGACCCTTGAATGAAAGAGTGGGGATCCAAGGACCCCCTTTTCTTGATTCAGACAGGCTGTTCTCCCCATTAAAGTCCATGGAGAAAGCTGCACACAACCATGGTCACCTCCCTTATAGGAAAGCAGCCAGTCCTAGTGATATGAAACTGTATGTCGGCACAGATTGTGGCCATAGCAGTCATATTTCTGCTAAACCAGTGTTGTTAGCTGTGGGCTTATCCTAAGTATGTACAA
Source organism: Phyllomedusa bahiana (assembly GCA_025379985.1). Classification (NCBI taxonomy): domain Eukaryota; kingdom Metazoa; phylum Chordata; class Amphibia; order Anura; family Hylidae; genus Phyllomedusa; species Phyllomedusa bahiana. The sequence goes on along the minus strand of JAODAL010002063.1, from coordinate 103,890 downwards.
ATAAACAGCAGGACCCTGCAAGTGCTAAGATGTATGCAAACATGTAGTATTTTTATTACATTGTATTTTATAACCAGTATATAATATAAGACTGAGATCACACGTCAGACTGAAAAGTTCGACGTCTCTTCAAAATCCTTTTCTTGACAGAAATCCAAGATGACACCTTAGATTTCTGCTGAGCATTTTCACTTACACAAGCGATTTTCGCCTCCAATTTCGGACGTGGTTTAACCTGCTCCTCCCCTGCTCACCACCACCAGCGGGATCCGCTCAAAAGCATGAACATGTTCATTCTGTATGGACTACAATGCAGACTGGCCACTCAAATAAATGGCCGTTGGTTTAAACAAAGGTTTTGACAAGGAAATCAATGTGGAATGTGAGTTGAAATCCTCATTAAAATCCGTTGTGTGAAGAAACTTAATTATAAATTTGAGGTTTGTAAGTGCACATTTTGATCAACTTTTATGAGCCCATCTACCATGACAATGTATCTGTAATTCAATCTAAAATAATTTAAGTATTACAACTTTGTATATATGTTAGCATATTCAAGTTTCTGCTGTATATTTGTGTTTTGCTTAGTATTTGCAGTCACTGCCCCAGTATTTCACTTAGTTAGGAGTAATTTTGTTTTAACCTAAAACATTGGCCACCGCATGTTGACAAAACCACATCCACATTTGGTGGCCATTGGCTGCACAATTTTTTGCTGGTGTTACTGGTAAAATCATGCAGCATTAGCCACTGCACGTATGAGTTCTGTGGCCGTAATGTAAGAATGTGGCCAAAAGATCCTTAAAGGGGTTGTCTCAATACAAGGATTGCTTTTTATGTTAAAGATCTTGCAGAAACAAGTCACTTTGCAATATGTATCCATTAACAGTGTCCTACCTATTCTGAAATATCCCCCATTGTATGGGCTGCATAAGCTCCTCAGGTCACTATAGCTACAGACCTGGCTTCTACTGCAGCCTAGTGGAAGCCAATAAACACGCCCCTGAATTCAAAATGAAACCAAGAAAACAGGACTGAGGTAAGATGAGTCAATGTAGTGAGACAACCCCTTTAATTATTTGTATAACCAAAATAAAAAACATTAAAGGTGACCATGGGCGTGATATAAGAAGGACGGCTATCATCCCTGATGCTCCCCAACATACCCCTAAGCAACTGCTGCTTTGTTCAGGGTACAGTGGGATAAGCGGCTGCCAGACAATAAGATTAGACAGGAAAAATCCAATTAATATTGGATTTCAACATTTTCTGTCCATGCACACTGTTTTGTGGACCCCAGCAAGATTCACATGATCCACCAATTAAAATATAATATGTGCAGCCAGCTGAACCCAGACAGGTTTACTTCAAGGAAAGAGACGCCAGACACACTGTGAGACAGAAAATACGCTTCTAATTCCTGACGTCACCATTCAGTCCAGAGTATGATCATTTCTGAGCATGATAAGGTAATGGGCAAACAGAAGCGGCTGGATAACGTGACATAAAGCACGGCATCATCTAGTGATTACTAGACCTGCATGTGTTTTCAGTTTCAGTGGGAAAGATAACGTCACTGCTGCTGTACAGCGATCAAAGGTTGTGAGCACCTGTTTATCTCAAACAGTATTGTCTTATTAAACATTATACAGTTCTTGTATGTTTCTGTATTACTATATATAACTTCCACACGCCTATATAGGCGCTCTCCCTAAGCCACTCATTGCCTCCCACTCATCCAAGCCGCCATCGCTCTGCTCTGTACTGACGAGGGGCAAACACCCCAAAACGGCTGTATACAGATGGGTGATGCTGGCTTGGCTAAATATCCCTTCTTGCTTTCCAAAGACCCAGTGGGTCAAAAGCAAATTGAGGATTTGTTACATCCAACAGAGGGCGCTTGAGCTTCTTAGCTCCTTCCCCATAATGCCTTGTGATATGCAGATGCTTCATGGAGTGCAAAAAGGCAATTTCGAATCTCCCCACGCCTATATAGGCACTCTCCCTAAGAAGAGATCTTCCCTATATATAACTTCAAAAGTTATTTTACAAGATAATTTGTAAAACATCTGATAAAAAAATGTTTCCTTCGTCATTTGGCAGAATTCAGCAATTTGTTTTCAAAGCACCAATTTTGCCCATATTTGTCACCAGGTTTTAATGTCTGGATGGTAAGATGTATTTTGCCACTCAACAACCATGTCTAGATATCTGCATCATCACCCAATGATCTCAACTTCATTGAATAGGGGCTTGATTGATGTGTATCCGAGTTTTTCATCTATGAGCCAATAGTCCAAAAGGGTCAAACAAATATCATTTTACAAAAATGAAGGTGTACCCAGTATTTCCAAAAGACACACAGTTTTCTTTGTCTCTGTATTAGACAGTGCCACAGACTGTGCTATTCCAGACAAGGGCATAATCCTGTATACATGCTGTGTGTGTGTATATATATAAACTCCTGGAACGCTTGGTCTACTCTCGCCTAATCCGCTATCTCTCCGCTAACTCTCTTCTTGACCCTTTGCAATCAGGTTTCCGCACCCTACACTCCATGGAAATGGCTCTAACTAAAGTCTCCAATGATCTCCTAACAGCTAAATCTCAGGGTAACTACTCATTGTTGCTTCTTCTGGATCTCTCTGCAGCATTTGACACTGTTGATCACCACCTTCTCCTCAGCATGCTCAGCACCATTGGCCTCCAGGACACCGCTCTCTCTTGGTTCTCTTCCTACCTTTCTAACCGCTCCTTCAGTTTCTCATTTGCAGGTTCTACCTCCTCTCCTCTTCCTCTTGCTGTCGGGGTTCCTCAGGGATCCGTTCTTGGTCGTCTCCTCTTCTCAATCTACACGGCCCCCACTGGACAAGCCATCAGCAGATTTGGCTTCCAGTACCATCGCTACACTGATGACACCCAATTATACACCTCTTCCCGAGACATCACTCCTGCTACAAAACACCATGGACTGCCTGTCTGCTGTCTCTGACATCATGTCCTCCCTGTATCTTAAACTCAACCTCACTAAAACTGAACTTCTAGTCATCCCACCATCTACTAACAGACATTACCCTGCCCTTTCTGTCTCAGTGTGTGGCACCACCATTTCTCCGCTGTCTTGGGGTTATACTAGATTCCGATCTGTCTCATCCCCTATATCCAATCCCTTTCCTGCTCCTGTCACCTGCACCTTAAGAACATCTCCAGAATCCATCCTTTTCTCACTGTGGAAATAACTCAAACCCTCATTGTTGCTCTTATTCATTCTCGTCTTGACTACTGCAACTCCTTGCTTATCGGTCTCCCTCTGTGCAAACTCTCCCCTCTCCAATCTGTCCTGAATGCAGCAGTCAGGCTTGTCTTTCTTTCCAGCCGCTATACTGATGCCTCTACCCTGTGACAGTCACTGAACAGTATGCCTATCCAGTACAGGATACAACATAAACTCATTACTCTCACTCATAAAGGTCTCCACAACGCTGCTCCTCCCTACATCTCCTCCCTCATCTCTGTCTACCACCCTACCCGCTTTCTCCGCTCTGCTGATCAGGTTACACTCATCAATCATCCGAACCTCCCATGCCCGTCTCCAAGACTTCACACGTGCGGCACCAGTTCTCTGGAACATGCTACTGCGGGCGATCAGGCACACTCAGAACTCTCATGGCTTTAAAAGGGCCCTGAGAATACATCTTCTCAGTCTGGCCTACCAGAATCCCTAATGCTAACACCCTCCCTCCCCTCCCCCCACACTCCCTAGCGCACTCATCTCATTTTCGGCACTTAACTGTATATAGATGTACTGTTTGGGTGGCAGGTTCATCCGAATTCTACGTAAAACAACCCCATATTTATGTCACACGGCTGGACCATTGTAAATCTAGCACTTCTTACCCTTCGTCTCTCCCGTACACCCTAATAGATTGTGAGCTCTTGCGAGCAGGGCCCTCTCACCTTGTGTCTCATCTGTAAGTAGCTTTTCACTGTGCAATGTATTTCTTTTGTCTGTACCTACACCCTCCAAATTGTAAAGTGCTGCGGAATATGTTGGCGCTATATAAATAAAGATTATATATATATATATATAATCAATAGTTCCCAAATATAAAGCGAGGAAATATACAGTTAGTCCAAGCAATACCAAAGAGAATTCCCTCTAAAACATAACTTTTAATAAATACTAGTATTAAAAATACCAATATTCTACAACATCTAGAGAATAGAGGAACACACAAAACACCTATATATAGGTATGGTTCAAGTCTGTCCCTCAAAAAAAAATCTCACACCTAGACTTGACCCTCCACGGAGATCCTGCCCCAATAAGGGCGTCCCCGCAATCCTGTTACCTATAATGCCCTATCGAGTATCCGTCGCTTAATAAATCTTATGGGATAACCTTTGCTCTAAAATACAGGCGCAGATATATACAAATCAGCACAGAATGATAAAAATATAATATTCTAAATTCTCACATTAACAATCCTGGTGTTTTGAAAAAAAGGCCAAATAATCTAAATCTAATGACTATATCCCTAGATGCGTTTCGTCCAACATCAAAAAGACTCTTCAGTGGGATCATACATGTTTAGCCAAGCAGTCACCATAACTTAAAACTATCATAGATACAAAACCAAATAGTAGATGCTCAGCCAAAACACCATTAATAAGTTGATGTATCTCCAGAGTAGAAGCTGCACATGGAGTAAAAGGCATATACTTGCTACCTGGAATAACCATATATATGTCCAGGAAAGGTGCCCTGGTAAGCGACAGGAAAGGTGCTCCTGTAGGGGTCTGTAAGACCCAGCTTGAGAGAGAAGTTGTCCCAGTTAAGGAAATACAGATTTGCAGGTATTCTAGTCACTGAGTTTCAATGTTAATCTATTAAATGGTAGCAGTTCAATTATACTTGGAAAATTATGCCACTATTAAGGAGCTATAGACCAAGCGAGGATGTGGCAGGTACTTCTACTTCATATGGATTGGATAAACGCGTAGACTGGGACAAAATAATCTTAGCAAAGATGTGTCCCTAGCCGATCAGCCACAGTGTCTACTTGTATACTAGCAATATACAAATATATCATCACACATAGTATTTCCAAAAGACACAGTTCTTGCTCTGTATTAAATGCACAGACTGTCTATCCAGACAAAGGCATAATCCTGTATACATACTGTGTGTATATATATATATATATATATATATATATATATATATTACAACAAGATCCTATGGATGATGGATACCACTGTATGCTTATGCATTTGCATTGTGAAGGAGGGCAAAGGGAGGATCTGTCCCAGGCAGCACTCTTTTTGGGGCTAGCACGGCACCCCTGGAAGAGTTGGCAAGCCTTATATGTACGTTGCTGGGATGGTATGGGCACAGAGATTTAACTGCCTAGATGCCACGGTCAACAGCAGCACTGAGATGGTTGCCCGATGCTTGGCATGGTAGCTGATGACGATGTAGCGAGACCTATTAGGCCCTGCCTAGAGACAGAGTGTAATAGTTTGCAGGAACAGTATAATATACAGTAATGTATTGCTATACATTATAAAGGCAATTAAGCAAATAAAAAATGTTTGAAAAACTAAAAAATATAAAAACAAAAAATCCCTGATTCCTCCCAAAAACACTTTATTATGTAAAAAACAGTACAAAGTACACATAATGGGTATTGCCACTTCCATAACAATCCAATCTACAAAATGATTGTTTTTAAATTTGAATTGTGAATGCTGCAAAAAAAAAAAAAAAACTACTAAAAATCATTTCAGAATTGCCTTTTATTCATCCAGCCTCACAAAAAGAATAGAACGTTAATATAAATTCTTATGCATCCCAGCATGGTACCAATGAAAACATAAACTTATACCTCCAACAAAAACCCTTTATTCAGCTCCATCCACAGAAAGTTATGGACCTTGGAATATTGTGACAAATACATAATTTTTTTAAGTGGCAATTATTGTCTATAGATGTGTGGAGAAAAAGAGGGGCGCCTGAAAATGTGGGGGTGTGGTCTGTAAAAAGGGACGGCAAACTCAGGGACAGCCCCAAGTGGCAAAAGCTCTAACTTCATGCCACTGTGCCTATCCAGCTGCATTGATCAGAGGTATGTCAGAAGCTCCTACTGATGTTTACCTCCAATAGACACTGCAAAAACTAGTGTAAAGATTTTAGTAGAATAAAAATGCATGGTCAGGCATAATAAATGGGCTGATTCCATGAGCCTTAGCACAGACTACCAGCACATAAGCTCTCCATGTGTCACATATTGTCACAGTTATTAAATCAATGACTCCACTTGCAAGTGTCCAAGGATGTTTTATGAGATAACATTTCTCACACCATTTCTGTCTAATTGCCTAGATCTGCGGCATTCCCTGAAGCACAGCGGCACAGCTATAACATAGCTAACACGGTGTATAATAAATAGGATTATCTGTGACAATAAGATCCCGGTATGGTCTCCAAACAAAAGAAACCTTGTTCTATATTACTGGTCCTGCTGGAGATCTCCCAACAGTTCTGTACATGTAGAGTAAGATACATTTTCTTTTTTATCATCTTTTACATAAATTGCATGTTACTACAATTGTAGTCAGATTTAATTCTAATCATAAAACTTTGTCAGGGAATGTCCCATCTTATAACTTAAAACTCCAGGGCCCTAATGCAGGACGGGCTGACACCTAAAATGTGCCATCTATAATGCTGGTATCTTCTTATGTTGCAGAGGGTCCTTTGGACTCCTTACCAAGCTCCAGGGCCCAGTAGCGACTGCTACCTCTGCTAGATCCAATAGCTATGCCTCTGACCCATGTCCATATCTATCATCATCGGGACATAGAGACAAGGCGAAAAACAAAAATAAACTTTAAGGGTGAGTTCACACTTTAACAAGGAATTTGACGCATATTTGGTATCGGATACCGTGTTAAAATCATTGTGTAATCTGGCTGCCATTCATTTGAATGGGCAGTCCATGCTGTAGCTAACACAATCAACTACAGCGTGGATTTTCCAAACCATGGATTTCACATCTGTGGTGCAGAAAAAAAAAATATCTCCATTCTTTCAAGCGGATCCTTCTTGGATCCCGTTCCAGCTAAAGGGGTTAACCACATCTAAATACTTGGCAGAAATCCATGGTGTCGCCTCAGATTTTTGGCAAATATTTGACCTTGGATTTGTCCGATAGAAAAAGTGTGACGTGAATATACCCTTGGGCTAGGTTTAAACAGCACAGGTTTTCTGTCGGATTTTCGGCGGATTCAGTATTTGAATCCGCCGAAAATCCGATAGTACCCTGTGCTGCATAGAAAGCAATAAAAAATCTGGCCTGTAATTTACACAGCACAGATTTTTTACCGTCAGTTTTAAAATCCGCCGGAATAGGCGACATGTTGTATATCCTGCCGGATTGCTGTCGTATTCCCGTGCATTCAATTGTACTGGGCCGACGGCAAATCCAGAAACCGACCGCGGTTTTTGCACCAATCCGCGCCAAAAACCACAGTTAGGAAATGTGAAAATGCCATTGGATTTTGGATGTCATTTTGACATTTGCTGTGTAGACCTAGCCTTAGAGTGAACTTTGCAGGGCATTGTGGGTTCAAGATAGACAGGGCACTGGCGATAAATGATTCCAGTCACTCACATGAGAATAACTGGACTCACCACTCACTTCTAATCGTAATCAGGATCCCCTCTAAGGCTATGTTCACACGGTGTATTTGCAGGGCGTAATTCCGCCCCGCAATTATGCCGTGTGGCCGGGGGCGGGGGGCCGGCACTTCGCCGGCCCATAGACTTGTATTACCAGTGGCGCGTATACGCCGCTGGTAATTCACATGTCAATTATCTTCCCCCTCTGCGTATTCGCCGAGCAGGGAGAGGAGACGTAATCCATAGTTCTCTATGAGAACTGTGGATTACCGTAATGACTGGGACGTATACCAGGCGTAATTCGCGCAGTACGGACTGAAATACGTCCCATTTTAAGCCGTGTGAACATAGCCTATTAGTCAAAGCAAAGAAACACTAACAAATTAATTGACATTGTCCTATATAGAATGTATTTTTAAGTAACTGTTGAATGTTACCAGGGTGAAATAATAATCATTATTATTCTGGATCTGAAAAAATTTCATACACAAATTATAACTTTTTGCTTTTTTTTTCTGAGATTACCATACATGTTTAATTGGTGCCGTATTTCGGATTGAATTGAGCAGATTTTAGATGCTTTGCTGTCAGAGGCTTCATTTGCAGTCACAGCAGCTTTTGCTGGAAGAATAGTACTCTATGAAAAACCACAGACATCACAACGGACTCTACAACTACTGTAAGTTAATAGCATTTGTCGGGTGCCTGATCCAGCAATGCATTATGGTTTCTATTATAAATGAAAACCAGGACACAAGTGTGAATAGATTTTAAACAGATGGTAGATTTTTGGACAAAAATATCTGCAGCAATCCCATACATCGGAATGAAGTTTGCAGAAATCCAGGCATAAAGCCACCAAAACAACCCCATTTACATGCATGGGATGGATTTACAGTCATAGAACCTTCTGCAACAAATCTACTGCGTGTGCACATATCTTTAAAAGGGTTGTCTGGGTGATTTAAAAAAATATATTAAGGTAAAGTAAACCCCCCCAAACTGATACTCACCTTCCTGCTCACCTCCATTTCAGCTATGACTCTAATGTTCACATGGCGTGTTTGGATACGATTTTGGGTCCGTGTTGGACCTGAAAATTGCATCCAAAAACGTAGCGTCGATCGGATCCAACGCGTATCCAGCATGCGGCTGCGTGTTTGCATCCGTGTTGGATGTAGCAGGATCGCACCCTATAGGGCTCCTGCTTCGTCTTTCAGACCAAGAACTGACATGTCAATTCTTGGAACGGATCCAAATGCCTGTCACGATACTGGTGTATACTGCTGGAATCCAATGGCCGGGCTAGGTACAAACACAGGGAGGCAGGTGGATAGCGAGGTCCCAGGAAGGTAATGGGTTGCTGCTTGGTCAGAAGTGCAGAGGTTAAGCGGTGGAGCGACAGCAGGCAATAGGTTAGCGCAGGGTTAACTGCAATGAACAGGAACAAGGCTGGACGGCAAGTTCCCAGGCGAGAGGACTGTAAAGCAGGAGCTAAGCACAATACTCAAGCAGTGAACTACAGGCTTGAGGAGTTTATATAGCAACCAGGAACAGGAAACAGGAAACAAGATGGCAACCAGTTGAGACACAATCCACCATCTTAACTGAGGGCAAACTTAAGGGCAAACACAGTTAGTAAGTTCCAAGGCATAGTAGGGGATTCCTGACAACGCCGATGTAGTTTGAAACGTGTCTGAAACTTTGCACTCTGCTAATAGTATGTCACATTCTTATGGATTTATTAAATAAATAGATGTTTTTAAATATGCCTTGTAAGCACAAGATTGCTGGATATCAGGATATTCTTGAAGACGCATTTGAGCCACATGCTTATTACCAATTCCTATTTTGCAGGCCGCCTTCTTTTTAAAAAAAATTGTCCAGGGCCTCTGACAGGAGAACTACAAATACTGCCCTTATGGCACTCCATAAGTGAACATACAGTGATGTCAGGCAGTGGCATGTAACTAATACAGTCATTTTGCAGCTATAGACGTGTCGTTCTGACTGCTGCTGGCAAAAGAAAACAAAATCGGGGAGAGAGCTGCAGAGCTAACGCTGTAAGGAGAAAGGTGAGTTTTGGTGTTTTTTTTTTTTTTTTTTATAAATCTGAGCATCTGTACCCTAAAAGGGGTTGTCTCATCTCTCATAGGATGCATGAATGAAATAATGCTGCTTTGCTCTGTCACTTCCTGGTCAAGCTGTCTGTAATTAGCATATGAACTCGGTGTATTCAGACTTCTCTGTTTATTAGTCTAGATTAAATAAATTACCTTCTCTGAGGTCCAGAGAAACTTCTGAGCTAATGTTACATAGTTAGTGTGATTGAAAAAAGACATTTGTCCATCAAGTTCAACCAAGGGTGGGGAAAATGTGGGTGAAGGGAGAGAGATAAGGACTTTAAGCCCAGCCTCCCCACTGGTGAATGCCCTGAAACGCACAAGGCAAGAACCAATCTGCTCCAGTGGAGACATGTAAACAGTAGAGTAATTACTGTCTTATCTGAAAGATCAGATAACACACAAGCTCTCACTGCTGGCTGAGACCTGTGTGAATACGTCACTCCCTGTTATCAGATAGGACAAACAGCAGTGGGGGAGAAGTACACAGGTCAGTCACTTGGGAAACTAGAAAGCCCTCAGAAGGTGATAAAATCATTTGTAGCTGCTTAACAAAAAAAGATGAACAAAGCAATATATTTGGAAAATTTCTTCATTTAGTGTTCTCTACATTTTGAAAGCTATTCTTTGTAGTGAGACAACCACTTTACTTTGTTTATTATCACCTGGACAACCATTTCAATGACTAAAGGCCAAAGCTACAGGGCTACAGGGCTAGGACGGGAAACTGAACCTTAGTCCTGGTTACGTCTCTGGGCTGTGTGGTCTCATGCAACATAAAAATTACACATTGCAACCAGGCTAAAATCAGCACCGACATCCACAATAAAATCATCATATGTTACAAATGGATTTCAAGGTTTCACTGAATAATATCTGTGGTAAAAATCTAGGGCATTTCTAAACAGATAGGGCATACAGCAAGTGTGAAAATCCACAGCAGGCCCCAAACCACGTCACATTAGAAGCAATTACATCTACTAACATTGTACTGTTCCGTGCAGATTTCCTAACCGAATCCACCCTAACTGCTATACTCAAAGCCTACTACATGTGAGATTGTGACCATCAACCCCTTAAGGGTATGTTCATATGACATAATTGTGGGGCGTATTTCGGCACGTAATTGTGTTGTAATATGCCCAAAATGCACCCTGCAATTATGGTAATTCATAGCTCTCATAGAGCTCCTAGATTATTTTATGTACAAAATAGCAAAAGCGGAGGTCAGTTGAACTTTTACATTTTTTATTCAATTTTTTAAAAAGAAAAACTTTTTTTTTTTTTTGCTGGTTCTTTTTAAGTTCTGGAGGTACTTGAATCGTTTGTGGACTGTTCTCCAATATGAATATATTGCAGAAGAATATACAAATATTGCTCTATGGCAGGGTGTGAAGGGAGTAGTAACATGGCAGCCACGGAGGCCTCCATTATTTCCCAATCTATCATGACAGCTGCTCGGTGCCCTGTGACTTCATGGGGTGGGGGAGTGGCAACAAGCTCCCAGGCTCTTGAGCCTGTTTCATACCTTCTTAATGACACAATGAAATACCTGCCCGTCATTTTGCATTAAGGTGTCAATGCAGGATCATCCTGCAATAGTTGCATATATGAAATAGTGTGATTTTACTTTATATTTAGCCATAGTATCTGGCTCACCGCAACAGTTACATGATCAGATGTTAGAGTCTAAAAAAAATGCACCAGACATAAACAGACTGATGGGAGTGTTTGAAGAAGTCCACTGGAGAAAACCCCTTCTTCAGAAATCCCGTTCCCTGTGCTAAGCCTAGAGGGAGAACCCCAGCAAGGAACTCCCCAGATCAGCCGATTGCAGCTGCTAAGTGACCATGTTTATTTGTCGTCTATAGAACATCAAGGTTTTCAGTGGATGGACTTAGTCGTCCTCTGCTGACGGTCTGACATAGCTCTTATCATACGGGGAGGGAGTAGGAAGAGGGGTATATTTAAAGGGGTTGTCTCACTATAAGGATTTCGTTTTATGTTAAAGATCTTGCAAAAACAAGTCACTTTGCAATATATGTCTATTAACAGTGTCCTACCTATTCCTAGATATACCCGCTTGTATGGGCTGCATCAGCTCCTCAGGTCGCTATAGCTACAGACCTGTTTGATCTCTCCTGATAGGCTGCAAGCCCTAGTTGCTATAGCTACAGACCTGGCTTCTACTGCAGCCTAGTAGAAACCAGTAAACACGCCCCTGAATTCAAAGTGAAACCAAGAAAACAGGACTGAGGTAAGATGAATCAATGTAATGAGACAACCCCTTTAAGCGTCTGAAAGTCTATAGACGTAGAAGATGAATTATGGCAGGTTTTTTATGACTAAGCAAGATGTATTTATTTATTTCCTGTTGCTTGTATAGCTCTAGCATATATCATACTGCTGTACAGAGACTGCCACTGTTCTCATCAGTCTCTGTTCTTCATCTTACAATATAAATGTTTAGAGGAAGCCAATTGACATATCAGAATGTTTGTAGCATGTGGAAGGAAACCAGAGTACCTGTCTGATCCACATAGTGCCGGACTGGGGTGTGTGGGACCTACCAGTAGAGAGAATTCTTTGGGCCCACCAGTGAATTTGATCCTTGAAGTTCACCAATGAGTTAATTCTGAAGGCTCACTGTATGTAAATCTTTGGGACTACTAGTGGGGTTGAGTCTGGGGACCTACCCTACAGCTACTGCACATGACTCTTGCTCTCTGCCGCTTGCTTTTTGCTTCTCTTTTTCTGTCTTACTCCCTGAAAAGCAGCCCCAGGTCTGGCATAACCAAAGGCCCACCATGCCCAGGGGCCAATCATAGGGTTTCCACTGCTCAACTGTGGGACAATCAGAGCCTGGAATATTTGCAGTTGTTGTCCCTTGTCAGATGTAAAACCAGGACCCCAGCACTGCAAGGCAGCTATTAGCTACTGTGCTGGCCAGTACTGGTTCACGTGCATGAAATGTCAGATCTACTTCTTTACTTGGCCGTTCCTGACACGTCTGTTTTAATAAATAACAGAATTCCCCATGAAATAACAATTCTGGAGCATCTTCCCTTAAATCTTTATGATATGTGGCTCACTTGTTATTCCTCCTAGAAATTCATTACCAGTCTGTCACCTGGGTGTTAGCAAATGGGGGAGTGTCCTGTCCAGTCTGACATTGTCCAATCAGTGCTGACAGTTAGGCTATGTTCACACGGCTTATTTCGGGGCGTATTTATGGACGTATTTATGCCTCCAAATAAGTCCCGAAATACGTGTCAAATACGTGTCACAAAGTGTGTCGCGTATTTTGCGTCGTAAATACAATCCCCATTCTTTATTATGGGATAATACGTTGCAAATACGCCTCAATAATTGACAGGGGACTTAATTTTACGATTGTATTTACGGACTTATTTACGCCCGCAAATACGTTGCGAAAATACGCCTCGTGTGAACGACAATGCATATTTTACATTGGAATCAATTCTAATCTAATTGTTCATTATTTTAGGCGTATTTCGGGACGTATTTGCGGGCATAAATACGTCCGTAAATACGCCCCGAAATAAGCCGTGTGAACATAGCCTTAGGGTTTATAGGGACACACCTCTCTGAAAACTACAATGGTAACACACAGCTGTCTGATTCAATAACACATTTCTAGGAGGAATAACAGAGGAACAGCACAACACAGCGATATAAGAGAAGAGGCTCCAGAATTGTTATTTAATAGGGAACACAAGGATTTACCAAAATAGACAGGTCAGGAGATGTCACGGGTCAGATTTTCACATGGATTTCGGGATGGAATCCCTGTATTTTCCTCACCGAGTTCTGACTGCAAACTGCTTCCTATTATTTCTAAAGAGAATCCGTGCTGTAGTTCACACAGCATGAATATTTCCACTCACAGATTTCAAATCTGGGAATCATGGAAAGAAAAAAAAAGTGGAGGATGTGGACTAATTTGTGTCCAAAACTGCAGCAAAATCTGCAGCCTTCAAAAGTGGATTCTGTGGCTGATCTATGCCATGGAAAAATTAGCTGTGGAAACAGACACTATGAAGAATATCAACATACTTTACATAAGGCTCTGTACATAATTGATGATCTCATAAGAGTTGAACAAGGTCAAGTATTACAGGCTTGACAATTTTTTTTAAAGGGGTTTTCTCACCGTTCTGAGCCATCAGCAACTTCAGGCTCCCACTTCCTTGTTAGGTGTAAGGATAAGTTCACACGGTGTATTTGTGTGGCGTATGCAATGCGCTCAAAGCACGCCCTACAAATCCGATAAAATCATAGCATTCATTGAGTGCTATGATTTCCCAGCGTATTCCCCGGCGCGTACTGTGCACAGAAAAGTGAAAGTCAATAGAAGCGGGGCCGAAGCACCGTTGAAAGCTATCACAGCGGGTGACTGCATGAAGGGTGACCTCATCGGCATGGTTACACCAAGATTCACGAGCGATCCAATGGATCCACCACCTGATTTCAGTGAGGCATTACACTAAGCAGTGGCCAGAGCTACTGCTGTGATTGGCATATTAGCTATGCTATTCCTAGCTGAGCCTGTCAAAGTAACATGAGTGCAGGAGGTTTGTAAACTTGTGTACAAGGCTACAGAGCTCTAAAGGATTAAAGGGGTTTTCTCGCTACAAAGGTCATATCTCTAACGATGGGGACAGTAAAAATGAGCACTTTTGCAATTGGTTTGTATTACCTAAATCATTTAGTATAGCGGCTATAAACTAATCTGTGTGTTATACACCTAAGGCTAAGTTCATACGGCTTACTGTCGGCGTAATAGAGGGGACGGATTTCCTCCGCAATTATGCCGGCTGCCGTGCAGCGGGGGCAGGGGGCCGGTAGCTTGCCGGCCCCATAGACATCCATTATCCACGGCGCGTATCCCGCCAGGATAATGAACATGTCACTTTCTCCCCGCCCGGCGTATTCGCCGAGCAAGGAGGAGAGACGGAATCCATAGTTCTCTTTGAGAACTGTGGATTACCGTAATGAATGGCACGGATTTCAGCCGTACTGCAGTGCAGTACGGCGCGCAATACGGCTGGAATCCGTGCCCGAAATAAACCGTGTGAACGGCCCCTAAAACTACAGCCTGAGGTCGGGCCACGCCCTGTTTTCTGTGATTGACTGACTGACATTTCATTCAGCCTGTTGGGACATGCCCCCTGGATGGGACCCCCCACCCCTCCCCGCGCTGTGATTGGCTGCCTGCATTCTGTGCCTACTCCCTTTGAGCTGTGGAAAATGAAAGTGAAATTAGGTGCCTTAGCTTGTTTGTGATGGTTGATGGTTGTGATGGTTGTTTCTTCATAATAAAGCCTGTCTGAACTCCTCTATGCTCATCTCCCAGTGACAGCACTAATGTGAAGGATTACTGAGTCTCTAGCTGCTAGATTCAGTCTCCCACCCATATAACACAGCCGTATACAGTCTGCTCCCATTACCCATATAACACAGCCTTATACACCTCTCTACATCCTGCCTGATAAAAAAGGGGGGGGAGCAAAGTGCATTTCTCACATTGGTTTCATCAGTTCAGGCTGAGTGTATAACTGTTTACACCAACGCAGGTGTTCTGGTTACAAGGAGCCTATGCAGCCTGGGAGGGGAGCAGACACTTCTGCAGACATGAGAACCATTGCAGGAGGTCTGCAGAACTGTGACATCCTCTCCCACTGCTCACACAGAATGATGATGTCACCAGTCTTCAGTGAGGGAAGTCACGCCTCCTGGGAGTAGAGACCCACCCCTGTATTTGAAGCTGTAAGACAGAGAAAAAGCTCAAGTCTGCAAAAGCTTGTGATGAGAAAACCACTTTAAAGCTTGTCAGTAAGTAAACAAGCTCCTTCAGATAAGGAACACAGCAGAGAGTGAGATCATCAACTTATGTTTTCAGTGTTGAGAATTTTCAATTATAAGCCACAACCCTTTTATAGGCCACACCCCTATTTTAAAGGCCACGCTTATTTTTTATAGTCCTCTCCTATCATCCATAAATCATAATTGCTAATTAAAAAAATTTGTTTTTTAAAAATCACGATTTTAATGTGATAACATTCTAAGAACCATAACATTTTTAATGTACTGTTGGTGGAGCTGTGTTAGGCTCTTCACTTGTGGAATAAAGTAAAATTATCATTGGTACCATTTTTCAGTACATATAGCTAGTTTATTCCATTTTTTTGTGAGGCTTGATGAATCTGACATTTTTTTCATGAAATACCACAATAATTTTATAGATTTGATTGTTCCAGACACCTTACCAAATGAGTACTGCGCTGCAGTGCATGCAGTGATTGGCGTTATAGTAGCACCTCTCTACAGTACAGTGAGGTACATGTCCTGTACTGCACTTACATATACTAGTGAGCTGCATCAGCGATTGGCGGTCTAGTAGCACCTCTCTACAGTACAGTGTGATGCTACCTGTCCTGTACTGCTCTTACATGTATGAGTGAGATGCATGCAGTGATTGGCGGTCTAGTAGCGCCTCTCCGCAGTACTACATACCTGTACTGCTTTTACATGTATTAGTGAGGTGCATGCAGTGATTGGTGGTCTAGTAGCCCCTCTGTACAGTACAGTGCAGTACTACATGTCCTGTACTGCTCTTACATGTATTAGTGAGGTGCATGCAGTGGGCTGGTGGTCTAGTAGCCTCCTCTCTAACAATAAAGGGGAGCATATCTACACGTCCTGTACTGCTCTTACATGTATTAGTGAGGTGCATGCAGTGATTGGTGGTCTAGTAGTGCCTCTCTACAGTACAGTGTGGTACTACATGTCCTGTACTGCTCTTACATGTATTAGTGAGGTGCATGCAGTGATTGGTGTCCTAGTAGCGCTTCTCTACAGTACAGCACAGTACTACATGTCCTGTACTGCTCTTACATGTATTAGTGATGTGCATGCAGTGATTGGTGGTCTAGTAGCCCCTCTCTACAGTACAGCACAGTACTACATGCCCTGTACTGCTCTTACATGTTCCAGTATACGCAGCTACTTTGGGCACAGGAGAGGCACCCCATTTTTTTTTCTGGTTCTTTGTGTACAAGGTACATGAACTATCGAAGCTCTAATTCTCATCATAGAAAGTCCAGCAGCTCTTTCTGATGTTTATATGTAAGGGCGTGCTTTATTTGGATTAGTATCTGCTTCATTTTCTTTCATCTTCCTTTGCATTATGTTGAGTGACATCTTGGGACTTCGGAAACAATTTTCCATAGAGTTATGGTTTCAATGTACAGTGGTTGTCCTGGAACCAATTTATAATTGTATGTTGAGGGAGCACCGTATTCAGTCAGAAGAATTATTTCTTGCAAATAATTTTTTGCAAGTGTGAACAGACTGCATGGTTTTGTATCTGTCAAGTGTCTGAGAGTCACAACCCCACGCAGCCACATGAGGTACCAGCAAATTCATGCAGCCAGTGCCAGCCACAGCATTTTGGCTGCATGTGACCTCATCTTTAGGCTCCATGCACACTGCATTTAAAGGAGTTGTCTCCCTACAGAGTTTCACAGAATGCATGAATGAAATACTCTGTCACTTCCTGGTTCAGACTGACTCATTTGCATACAGCTCAGTGCTCCCTGCTTTCAGTTGCTAATTAGATCAGATTAGCTAAAAAGCTTTTCGAACTGCTCTCAGAAGGCTTTATCTGATCCCCAAAACAAAAGCCCTAATTACAGTTCTGTTTATTTTACATAAATCAAGCTTTTTACTGCTCAGCAGCAGGGACACTGTGGGGACCTGTGTGATGATGTCACTCAATGTTATCTCATTGAACAAACAGCAGGGGGAGAATTGTTTACAGGTCTGTTACTGAGGGAACTGAAATAGCCAGGGAGGTCATAAATTCACTTGTATCTCCTCAGGGAAAACAGAGGAACAAAGCAATATATTTGGAAAATTTCTTTATTTTGTGTTCCCTACAATTTGAAAGCTTTCTTTGTAGCGAGAAAACCCCTTTAAGCCCAATGTATGTATATGATTGGAAAGCTCCAGGTGTATATGTTAAATGTATCCATAAGTCCCATTCAATCTACCTTCCGGCATGAATCAAGTGAGCATGTGTCAGTATTACTTTTTTTCAGCAGAATGGCAAAGCATGGTATAAGTTTTTTGGGCAACAGCAATCAAGGGACTCAGTGGCATATATCTAAACCTTCATTCAGAGGTATACAGCATGAGCATATATAACTCTGAAAGAAGGATCAAATACTCTGTATAGAGTCTAAATACATGAATCCTTCGAATAAGATTTCATTCACAATGTGCCAAATAGGACTGACAGCATTTATAGCTTATACCTTCTTCTGAGATCAAAAGCGCCACCTGCAGTGTGGTAGAAGATACTGATATCTACTAATAAAAAAACCTAGAATTACAGTTGAAACCAGAAGTTTGCATAAACTGTATAAAAAGGCACATATGCATGTTTTTCTCACTATCTGACATGAACTCAGAATAAATCTTACCTGTTTTAGGTTAATTAGGAACCAAAATTATTAATATTTGACAAATGCCAAAATAATGAGAGAGAGAGAAAATTTTTAAGTAATTTTTATTACTTTCTGCAAAGTCAAAACTTTGGAAGCTTCTCAAAGGTTTATTGGCTACATCTGAGTTAATTAAAGACACATCTGTGGATACAATTGAGGGCACACCATAAACACACTGCTTCTGTGTGTAACATCATGAGAAAGTCTAAAGAAATTAGCCAAGATATCAGGAAGAGAATTGTGGACTTGCACAAGTCTGGATCATCCTTGGGTGCAATTTCCAGATACCTGAAGGTGCCTTGTTCATCTGTGCAAACAATTATACATAAGTAGAAACAAGATGGGAATGTCCAGCCATCATACCACTCAGTAAGGAAATGGGCTCTGTGTCTCAGAGATGAACATGCTTTGGTCTGACATCTGCATATCGACCCAAAAACAAAAGCAAAAAACCTTGTGAAGATGCTGGCGGAAGCTGGTAAGGTTGTGTCATTATCCTCAGTGAAACGAGTACTGTATGAACATAGGCTGAAAGGTCACTCTGCCAAGAAGAAGCCATTGCTCCAAAAGAAACATATGAAAGCCAAATTAATGTTTGCAAATGCATACAGGAACAAAGACCATCATTTTTGGAGACATGTCCTGTGGTCTGACAAAACAAAAATTCAACTGTTTGGTCATAATGGCCATTGCTATGTTTGGAGGAAAAAGGGAGAAGCTTGGAAGCCTAAGAACACCATCCCAACTGTTAAATACGGGGGTGGCAGCATCAGGTTGTGGGGTCATTTTGCTGCAGGAGGGACTCATGCACGTCACAAAATAGAAGGCATCATGAGGAAAGAAGATTATGTGGCAATACTAAAGCAACATCTCAAGACATCAGCCAGGAAGTTAAAGCTTGAGCAGAAATGGGTCTTCCAACTGGACAATGACCTGAAGCTACTGCCAAATTGGTTACAAAGTGGGTTAAGGATAACCAAGTCAATGTTTTAGAGTCACCATCACAAAGCCCTGAACTCAATCCTATTTAAAATTTATGGGCAAAGCTGAAAAGGCAGGTGCGAGCAAGGGGACCTACAAACATCGCTCAGTTACACCAGTTCTGTTAGGAGGAATGACCAAAAATTCCTACCAAATACTGTGAAAAGCTTGTGCAAGGATATCCAAAACATCTGACCCAAGTCATACAGTTTGTAACGGCTGGGTAGTGGATCCGCTGGACCACCGCAAGCGATGGTAGTTAAGCCACGCCAGGGAACGGAATCTAAGTAGCCCCCGGTTTTCACCAGAGCCCGCCGCAAAGCGGGATGGACTTGCTGCGGCGTGAGGCTACCAGGTCCCCCACCCTGATGTGACTTGCCTGCGGTGGCAGCCGAGGTGCAGCGAGGTACAGAGTCGTAGTCCGAGAATCGTAGTCGTAGGCAGGCAGGAGGTCAGGGCAGGCGGCAATGGTTCGTGGTCGTGGACAGGCAGGAAGGTCAGGGCTAGCGGCAGAGGTTCGGAGTCGAGAAACGTAGCAAGAGATCTGGTACACGGTAAGGCGAGAATATACTTAGGGAACGCTTTAGCTAAGGCACGAGGCAACATTGATCCCGCCCTGTCGAAAATTTGCGAATTTATCAACAGTAATGCTAGGAGATCTAACAAAAACAAAAATATAATCATAGTGGCAGACTAGGCGGTAGTTGTGACATGAAAAAGGAATATATTGCGCAATGCAAAAGTCTATAGAGACCAAGTTATCTGAAATTGTGGGGACCTTACATCAAGTTTAGGGAGGAATGATCTGGTATTCATGGAGGGGTTCTCTTTGGGGATATTGAGTCAAAGGGACCTAGAGTATTTGATCCTAGAATGCCCATCACACCTATTATGTACGGGCTCCCAAAAATACATAAGAGTTTAAGTTCCCCACCAATGCGACCGATTGTGTCGGGCATCGGATCATTGCTTGAGAGGTTATGCCAGTGGCTAGACACGGTACTACAGCCGTTAGTTCTACGTACACCTGGGCATCTAAAGGACACTAAAGAGGTCCTTAATAGTCTATCAAATCTTACATGGAGGTCTAATATGTGTTGGATGGCCTGTGATGTTGAGTCTCTTTACCACTCCATCCAACATCATGTTGCGATTTTGGGGCTACAATTTCCTCTAAAGAATTTCAGTGATTAGTCTGATGAGTTTGTTTCTTTTGTTTGGATGTTACCTCATTCCTGAGACACACAATTTTTTCAAATTCGATGGTACATTTTTCTTACAACTTAGAGGTGTCTCAATGGGGCCAAATTTTCCCCCTCTACTGGCCAACCTGGTCATGGCATGGTGGGAGGCGGTGTATATTTACACACTGGACAATCCTTTTTATGGCTGTCTTGTCTGGTATGGCAGATACATCGACGATCTCCTTTTGGTTTGGGGCGCCGATGTGTCTGCCATACCGGACTTTATGGAGTATTTGAACAACAATCCGTTCAATCTTTCTTTCACTTTTTGTACTAATCTGACCACCATTAATTTTTTGGACCTGACTTTGGTGGGTAGGGAGTGGGAATTTGTGCATACCAGAACATATCGTAAGCCCACATCTGGTAACACTGTACTCCACCATCGAAGCTTTCACGCCAGGAATACCCTTAAATCTATTCCGATAGGGGAGACAATCAGGGCAAAACGTAACTGCTCTTCTGTTCAGGATTTCAGGAAAGAATCCAAACAAATATACAGTAGATTGAAATCCAGGGGCTACCCAGATTGGATGTTAAGAAGAGCTAATTCTATTGTAGAGAATAGATCTCGAGAGGAACTGTTGTCCACAAAAACTACCCTCAAACAGAAGGGGAGCAAACATTTGGTTCTAAGTTTGGATCACAGTCATCAATTTCACCATATTAAAAAAATAATTTCTAAATACCTTCCAATCCTGGAAGAAGATCCTACCTTGGAATCCATTCTTGCTCATGGGTATAGGATTGTACCAAAAAAGCCCAAGACCCTAGGGACATTATTATCCCCTAACTTAATCAAATCAAGTGATAAGACACCTACTTGGCTAAAATTCAGCGGCTTCTATAAATGCGGGGGCAATCCTTGTTGTACTTGCCAATATGTTTACCCTACAAGATCTTTTTCAAATTCAGAAGGTAACAAAACATTCCCAATAAGGCAATATATCAATTGCAATTCGTGTCATGTGGTCTATTTAGCCACTTGCACAATATGCAATGTGCAATATGTAGGTAGTACGTCGCGAAAATTAAAAATACGCATTTTGGAGCACCTTAATGACACAACCACTAACTCCCCACGTAATCGATCAAGTCTATCTATGCATTTTAGGGAGTTCCATGGAAATGATTGTGGAAGCCTGCGGGTTATAGGTATAGATCGGATCTTAAAACCTGCCAGGGGAGGGGATTTAAAACATCTTCTTCATGATCGTGAGGCCTATTGGATACTTATGCTCCATACATCCCAACCCAGAGGCCTCAATTCAAGGAAAGAAATCATGTTCCATTATTAGGCAGGTCTAAGATTAACTTTTTTGCATCTTGGACAGCATACCAGCTTGTCTGAATCTTTATGGTAGAATCTACCAGACTAATTTTTCTATAGATCATATATATTTATTTCAATGGTTGACAATAGGATTAATATTTGAAACTAATTGGTAAAAATCAAAATACGTTTAATAATAATATGAATTGTTATGTAGGATTTTTTGTTTCTCATGTGGTTTAGTTTGTGTGTATTCATTCTAGCCTGCACCACCTGGGTCTGCGTTGCTCTACCTATGCACCGTGCTTTGTGTTAAGGTATTTCATGGTATACCTGCAATGGGTCCGGTTTTCTGACAAGCGCTATGCGTATGATATGTTGCCATTTCTGGCAGCTCCGGACGCCGCTGGCTAAGCTAATGCGCATGCGCGACTTTTTGCCAGTTCTGGCTTCAGCAGGTAGATCTGCGCAGGTCCGGTCGTCATTTCCGGCCTAGCAGCTCACAGGAGACCTACCGGATGCTACGATGCCGATGAGCACCGCGGACACCAGGTGTGTTGGATGTTTTTAGAATTACTGTGTACATATAAGTAGATACATTGTGTTGTTTAATGGTCTATGAGTAAGGGACCGCAGTGTCCCGAAACGCGTCAGATTCTACATCACATGTTTGGATGTTATCGATTTTAATGGGTTTCCAATAAAGAAGCTTTTATTTACGTCAGACGTCCCGTTGCAAGTGCTGTATCCACCTTCTGAGCTCCAACAGTGATCCAGCACAGCGTGACAGTGAGCGTAACCTAAATAAAAAGGGCGTCTGGCAATTACCAATTTACGTTGACGCTGGCCCTTTAAATCAATCGAGAACGAGCGCCGCACTGCCTTAGAGAACGGGCACGGGCGCGTCTCTCCGCCGCAGAGGGGCGCGGACTGGACAAGATGAAACTAGTCAGGTGATCCCTTTAGCTGCGGGAGCCCGCCGCTCGTTGGTCCTGCGGACGTAGCACTGCGCCCCGGCCCCGGCACACAGCCCCTGGAGGGCATGACACGGTGCGGTAGCCCATAGCGGCCCGCGGACGCTGAAGGAGTCGGAGGCACCATAGACAGTACCCCCCCCCTTAGTCTCTCCCCTCTTCTTAGGCTGAAGGAATCTGCGGATCAGGTTCTCCAGGGTTCAAGTATATTGGACTACATCTCCGTTCCCAGGGACCTCCTCTTCGGGGCCGAAGAGCCCCTCCAATCTACAAAGAAAAAATAATCGCTTACGCCGCGGCGTCGCCTTGCAAGGACAGCGCCCCTGATGGTCTTCATATCTAAGACATGTCCTGTCCACTTCAAAGACACAGGGAATTCTAACCGCCGGAGACAGGGCAGCGCTCCTCTGGGAGAACCGGTTAATGGACCAACGGCTTTATGAGGGAAGACTTGAAATGCGTTAGGAACTCCTGAAGATGACCGGAGGCTAGAGGCAGAGTTTTTATAGGACACTTGGGTTCAGTTGTCCGCTGTAGCTCTGAAAGGTCCAGAAACCTGCGGGATCCCAGTTTAAAAGCTACATGATCTGAGTTCGTATGTATCTAGAAAGAGCCACACTTTATATCCCCTGGTAGGGAAATCGTGGGGAAGGTCTTCTACTCTCTTGTCATCCTTGCGTTTCAATGCGGCTTGAAGCCTGGTGTTAGGCTTGTTCGGGTCCTCTCGCCAGAAGACACTGAAATCTGAACCTGGTTGTCCACGGGCGGGACCTCGGAGGCAGAAGCCATGGGGAGGGAGAGGGCGCGGTGACGCCCAATAAGACCACAAGAAATGGAGAGCGGCTCCAGTTGAGTCGGTAGTCCCGGTGATTATTTGAGAAACTCGGCCCAAGAAAGGCAATTCGAGCAGTTGTCCCTGACACTAAGTGTCGTGAAGACACCCCCAAGACTGGTTAACCACTCTCGCACCATACTGCCCATTGTTTGACTGGGGATGATATGGCGAGAAAATCCAGCTTGATTTTAAAACCGGGAACACAGTGCAAACGCCAGAATTTAGAGACAAAGTTTGGACGCCACGATCGGCAGACGAATGTGGTGATGGAAAAACCATGCAGGGCCGGAAAAATGTGCTGGAAAAAATAGCCCCTCAGTCCCCAAATTGGGGAGCTGAAGGGAGACCAGGCAGCGTCACAAAGTGGGACAGTTTTAGAAAAACGGCTCATAACCCAACCCAGATGACGGAGTTTCCCCCTGAGGAGGGGTAAGGTCCGTGATGAAGTCCATGCCTATGTGAGTCGCATTGGAGCCTCCTGAACAGGCAGAGTGACTAGGGAGATCTGTGGGCCTATGGCGTGGAACCTTTGTTTCGGGCACAAGTGGTAACAGGAAAGAAACAAAGTCTTGACAATCTAGGAGCGGCCAGAGTTTGCCACCAGGAAGTGTCCGCGTAGATGATGGCATAGATTTTCAGGTACTGGACCCCGGGATGAAACGGCCAGAAGAGACTAAGCCGCTCAACCCAGAATTCTCTTGCCTGAGTGCGGGTCGCCACATAAGGTTCTGCCCGAGGAAACCTACGGAGATCCACAGGAGCCATGTGGACCAGCTCGTTCAGGAGCAATGATTGTGCTGAGATACTGTTTCCTCTCCGTTAATGTCAGAGGCACGTGAGAGAGTATCCGCCTTGACATTTTTCTCGGCCGGGGCACGGAAGTGTATCTTAAAATCAAACGAGAAAAAAAAAAGAGACCCACACGGGCCTGGCGAGGATTTAGGCACTGAGCTTTCTGTCCAGGTATTGCAGATTCTTGTGGTCTGTAAAACGTCAACCGGTATGTCGAGCTCGCCTCAGGAGATGCTGCCAATCACTCTAGGCTAGTTTTTTATGGCCAACAGCTCCCGATCACCCCTAATTGGCATAATTTCGTTCTGCCGAAGAGAAGGTCTTTGAAAAGGAAAGCACATGTGACGGCTTTGCCCTTTAGGACCCTTCTGGGTCAGCGACCTCGCCCCTCTACCCACGAAGAGGCATCTACCTCAATGGCTGAAGGGTCTCTCCTGGTCCGCCGACAAAATTAGGTTGCGGAGGAGAACGCAAACTTTAGTCCGGGAAATGCTCCTTGGCAGATGGGGGCCAACATTTAGGATTAGCGTTCTTCTGGTGAGAGCCACGATGGGATCCACCCAACGTAGAAAAGTGGGGAATAAACTGCCGGTAGTAGTTGGCGTAAACCTTAAAAATCGTTGAATTCGCCCGGAAGCCCGACCGGTCGCGGCTACTGCTAGGATCGCAAGAGTTTCGCGAGGGTCCATCTGAAGACCCGATCAGAGACATATCTACCCAGGAAGAGGAAGGCTTGGCCTGGGGAAGCAGCTCTTTTCCAACTTGGCATACAGTCGGTTGTACCCGCAGCGGGCCGTAAGGACCTGTCGTACTGTCTGTGGTGGGTCTGTAGGTCAGGAACAAAATCAAAATATCGTCCAGGTAGACAATGACAGCAGGTGTACAGCGTCCCGAAAACGCTCATTGACAAACTCCCAGGTTAAACGGCCGGGTTGGCGGTTGCACAGCCCAAAAGGCATCACGAGATATTCGAAATCCCGTCGGGCCCCGTGAGTGAATGCCGTATTTTCCCACTCATGGTCCCCCATCACGAATTCAGATGAGGTTTTTGTAGCTCGCACGTAGATTTAATTTGGTGAAAGACCCTGGCACCACGGAGGCGGTCGAGAAGAGCTCAATTAACAGGGGAAGAGGGTAGCTATACTTCAACCGGTTGATCTATGTTTAAGCCCTCTGAATTCAAAGCACGGGTTGAAGCGAACCATCTTTCTGGAGCGAAGAAGAATGCCACTGGCTCCGGTCAGGCGAGGAGATTTGCGTATGAATCCCTTTTGACACAATTATCTCACTGTATGTATGCCGACAATGGGCCTGGGTCCTCGGCACAGAGAGAGGGATAACCCATCTTATTAGCCCTACTCCGTGGAGGGCGGTCCCTGGGAAGGAGTCTATGGGTAACAGTCCATACGGCCGATGAGGAGGTACTATTTTCCTCAGCCTTGTTTCTCTCGAGAACACATCTCCAAAATCCTGGTACTTCTAAATCTGGTGTTTCCGCTGGCAGACCCTGTAGAAGCCTTGACGAATACGACTGGGAGGACGAATGGCACAACCGGGGCAGTGGTGCCCACCAACAAAAGTTCCAGGCACTGACTGTCCGAACCCCAACGAAGAACTTCGTCTGTCTTCCAGTCAACGCGTAGTGGCGAGGCGTTGCAACCAGGGTAGCCCCAACCGATCTAGCCGAAGAGCGCGATGGCAGGAACGTGGAGGAATCTTCTCTGTGTGCAGGACCCCAACACGGAAGGCACGTGGCCAGTTTATATAACCGAATGGAGTCTCTTGAGGAGCTCCCCACTGACTCGATAGATACTAGCAACGGCTTTTGTTTTTTCCCAACGGGACACCGGCAAGCGGAATAGCGATGAAGACACCAGAGCGGGCTGAAATAAAATTCCCTCCCGACAGCGGAACCCCAGAGTCCTGGGAAGGCAGAGGGCCCAAAGAGATAGACCACGCTTCCGTGGTTACCCTTTTGGGTCCACTGGGCAATAACAACAGTACGTGGGAGAGGGGTGCTGGGCACCTAGGACGCCTCTCCCTACAGCCTCCTATGTGCGAGCCGTCATATCCTCGGCCGAGTGGAGGACGCCTGCCGGACAACCCATCCTCCATTTCCTGCTAAATGGTCCGGGTACTGCGCAGTAGAGGCAGAGATTCTCACAGCCTGCGACGTGACATTCCTGACTCTCCCGACAAATGAGGCCGCGTGTCCACCCTGCATGGGTTTCTTTCAGGTGGAATTGACTGTGAGGAGGAGCAGAGAACTCTGAAATACTGGAGCCAGACGAGATAAACGGCGGGTTTGTGCCAAGTCCCCATTTTCAAGACGGAGCACCTGCTGTCTCCTCCGCACATAGAACGCACTGTCTAGCGAGTGCTATAAGGATGAGCTCACATCATCGACGGTTGGGGAGATCTCTGGCTGCGAGAGTCGTCTTTTACTCTGCTTAAGACAGACCCTTCCTAAATGTGGCACAGAGAGTGGCGTCATTTCGCAGGTCAGCCTACGGAGGCTAGGGTGCGGAAATTGAAACCTGGCATAATCCCCTGACAGAGGAGTCCCTTGGCTTAGATTTAGTATGGGCAGTCCTCCGCGGAATATGCTAGGCGCTTGCAGCTCACTCGAAAACGGCTGCGGAATTCTGTGAGGAATAGCCTGTAGATCTGCGTGTCACAAGGGGTTCGTTCCAGAGTCCCAAAGAGGCTCGCCCATGCTAGGGTCTTTCCCCCCGGAAAGCAGACTCACCACGAGACGCCACCTTTGACCTTTTCAGTGGGAAACCTGGTCGGCCATCAACTCCACAAACTTCCACGTGCATGGAGCACTGTGTGACGAAACCTCTACAGAGCTTCGAGTCCCCATCAAACTTTGGAATGCAGTGGATAGGCGAAGCTTCGACGCCACAGGTTGCCAGTGAGACGGGACCGGGATAGAAGAAGACAAAACTCGGGCGCAAGAGACAGGTGGTGCTTGCTGACTCCCGAGATTGGCACATCATCGGAGCTGACAGCTGTCCCAGTTTGCATGAGCGAGCTTATGTTGCGATATCTGTTGCGACTCGTTAGGGCGACACAATGGACGTGAGATCTAGGCGACGCTGTTGTGCAGGCCGCACCATTGTGCGGGATCCATGCTGGATCTAACTGTAAAACGGCTGAGGTAGTGGATCCGCCTGGACCACCGTCAAAGCGGTAGTTATGCAACGCCAGGAACGGAATCTAATAGAGGCCCACCACCCGTTTTCACCAGAGCTCCCGCCGCAAACCTGGATGACTTGCACGCGGGCGTGAGGCTACCATGTCCCCCACCCTGACGTGACCTGCCTGCGTTGGCAGTCCGAGGTGCAGCGTTGTACAGAATGGTCGTAGTCCCGAAATCGAGTCGATAGGCAGGCAAGTGAGGTCAGGCAGGCGGCAATTGTTCGTGGTCGTGGACAGGCAGAAAGGTCAGGGCTGGCGGCAGAGGTTGCGAGTCGCGAAACGTATCAAGAGGTCTGGTACAACACGTAAGGCGAGAATATACTAGGGAACGCTTTAAGGCTAAGTGCACAGGAGGCAACATAGATCCAGCAGGGAGTGACAGTGAGCGTAAGCCTTAAATAGGGAGGCGCCTGCAATTAGTCCCCAATTAACGGGACCTGGCCCTTTAAATCTACTTCCGAGAACGAGCGCGCGCCATAGAGTAACGGGCACGCGACTCGGAACCGGGACAGAGGGCGTCCGGACGGGACAGGAACGAGGTCAGGTGAGTTTCCCTTGTGCAGCGGACCCCGCTCGTCCTGCGGAATACAGCGTTCGCGCACTCGGCCCGGCACACATCCGGAGGGCAGACACACGGGTGCGCCCGCGGGCCGAGTGGGGGAGCAGAGGCAACCCGTGACAAAGTTAAGGGCAATATCTGCCAAATACTAATGGAATGTATGGAAACTTTAGACTTTGCAGAAAGTATATAAAGAATGCCTTAAGAAATGATCTCTCTCATTATACAGGAATTTAGGGCAAATAGAAATAATTTTGGTTCTAATTGGACATAAAAATGGGAAGGTTTATTCTTATTTCATTGACGATAGTGAGAATAAACAGCATTATTAGAGTCTTAATATAGTGTATGTAAACTTCTGGTTTCCAGCTGTATACACTTAAAAAGAATGTTCACAAATTATATATAAAATAACTATTTTAACATGACAATTTATGTGTTTCTCAGGATGCAGGCTCAGTTCAGTTTTCCATGACAATATTTTTCAACTGGATAATACAGAATCTCACAAAAGTGAGTACACTCCTAACATCTTTGTAAATATGGTATTATATCTTTTCATGGGACAATACTCAAGATATGACACTTTGATACAATGTAGTCAGTGTGCAGCTTGTATAACAGTATAAATTTCATGAGCCTTCAAAATAACAACACGCCGCCATCCATGTCTGAACCGCTGGGCAACTAAAATGGAGTATACACCCATATAAGTGTAAATGGATCCAAATTGTGCCCAAATTCAATATTTTGTGTGGCCACCATTATTTTCTAGCACTGCCTTACCTTTCTTGGGCATGGAGCTCAGTAGTGCTTCACAGGTTGCAGCCACTGGAATCCTCTTCCACTCCTCCATGACAACATCACGGAGCTGGTGGATGTTAGAGACCATGTGTTCTTCCACCTTCCATTTGAGGATGCCCCACAGATGCTCAATAGGGTTTAGGTCTGTAGATCTGCTTGGCCAGTCCAGCACCTTTACCCTCATTTTCTTTAGCAAGGCAGTGGTCGTCTTGGAGGTGTGTTTGGGGTCGTTATCATGTTGGAATACTGCCCTGCAGCCCAGTTTCTGAAGGGAGGGGGATCATGCTTCTTCAGTATGTCACAGTACATGCTGGCTTTTTCAGTGAACTGTAGCTCCACACAGCCTGAAGCACTCATGCAGCCCCAAATCATGACACTCCCACCACCGTGCTTGACTGTAGGCAAGACACACTTGTCTTTGTACTCCTCTCATAGTTCCAGCTACACAGGCTTAATACCATGGTTTCAGTAAACCATGTGCTTAGTGTGCTTGTCTTCAGAAAACCGTTTGCTTGCTTTCTTGTGCATCATCTTTAGAACAGAATTCCTTCTGGGATGACAGTCATGCATACAAATTTGATGCAGTGGACAGGTGTATTTTATACAGGTAATGAGTTCAAACAGGTGCAATTAATACAGGTAATGAGTGCAGAGTAAGAGGGCTTTGTAAAGAAAAACTAACAGCTGTGAAAGACAGAATTCTTGCTGGTTGGTAGGTGATCATATACTTATTTCATGCAATAAAATGCTAATGAATTATTTAAAAATCATACTATGTGATTTTCTAGATTTTTTTAAAAATTCTGTCTCTCACAGTTGAGGTGTACCTACAATAAAAATTACAGACCTCTCCATTCTTAGTAGGTGGGAAAACTTGCAAAATCGCCACTGTATCAAATACTCATTTTCCACACAGTGTCTTGAGTATACCCCTTTAACTTTGTAGAACTGATTCTCTCTCTCTCTCTCTCTCTCTCTCTCTCTCTCTCTCTCTCTCTCTCTAACCCATGAGAGCTCTGTAGCCTTGTGTTCTGTGATTTAAACCTTTCCGTTACCAATGTGATGAGCGGAGAAAAGTCCTCCCCCCTTCACATTCACTTGCACATATTCCATCCAAAAACCGGACAGAAGAATGTGCAAGTACAATGCTATTTAGGCAGCCCGCGGGCGGAAAAACCGCCGAGCGGAAAACCCGTGCAGTGGGGACTGCTGCGCGGCTTTTCCATAGAGCACAATTGTGCTAATTTTCGGCCGGTTTCTCAGACGGTCTGCAAAACCGCAAACCGCCTGAAAAAACGGCCGAGAACCCGTGCCGTGGGGACATGCCATTAGCTGGCTGCTGTTAAGAGCAGGCTCTGTGAAACAACATGGTGAGAACACCCCTTTAAAATACCTAAGACTACAAATTCCATACTAATACACAGATAGTAGTACACTTTCTTGCCAGGAAGTAAGAGCAAAATGCAAGAGCAAAAAAGTAAAAGCAAGACACCAAAACCAAAATGAATGAGTAAATACAGATAGAGCAGTCTCCACCTAGACACAACACAATGCTGACAAGATCCTTAAAGGGGTGTTATCGGTTGATGCCTTCGCACACTTGAGCTGTCTCTGTCTGTTTCAACTTCAAATCCAGGGGCGAGTCTCTCCTCTCAGTAAGCGTGTCTCTTCCGAGGAGGAGGAGTCTCCCCTCACTGAAGAGTTGTGATATCATTATTCTGGGTGAAGCAGGGGAAGGGACAGGACGCCAGCTCTGCAGCCCTCTTGCAGTGTTTTCATGTCTGCAGAGTTCTCATGCTTCTGGCTGCACAAGCTCCTTGTAACCAGAGCCCCTTTATTGCTGTAACCATAACACCTGTAATGGTTTAATCAGTTATACACACAGCCTGAACTGATGAAACACATGTGAAGAATGCACACTGCCCTCCCACTAGAGCAAACTGTAGAAGACTGTGTTATATGGGGGGAGAGTGAATCTATCAGCTAGATAGTCAGTAATTGCCCAGATCGTTCACCTTAGAGCTGGGAGATGAGCATAGAGCCAGCAGCCATCTCAGGCAGTTAGTTTCACTTTTTGATTTACACAGCTCAGAGGGGAGTAAGCACAGCGTGCAGGCAGCCAATCACAGCACAGGGGGCGTTTCCCATCCGAGAGCATGTCCGAACAGGCTGAATGACATATAAGTCAGCCAATCACAGAAAAAGGGGATGTGTCCCATCCATCTGCAGCAGAAATAGCTATAGATGCACAGTTTAGCTCATATCTGCTATACTAAGTGACTTAGGTAATGCAAACCAATAACAAAAGTGCTTATTTTTACTGTCCCCATCATTTGAGATATGATCTTTGTAGTGAGAAAAAGCCTTTAAATTCATCCAATATCTGTTGCCAGAAAACAAAATTACTGACACTATGGGATCAGTTTTGAATGATAAAAAGACAGAGGACAGCAGATGTGAAGTAATGCGAGTAGGGTCACATTTTAGCAGTCAGGAAATATTTTTAAAAATGTATCGATAACATCCTGTCTGAATACAAAATCAAAGGGGTTTTATCATTACAATGATTAGCGCTAGACATGTAGGCAAAGGTAAATAAAGACTATTACCAAATACACTGCTGTTCTGATCTTCCTTTGCATAGGAGATAAAATCTCCTCTGTCTCTTCTGTGTTTACACAAGTTTCTCTAGGTTACCGACCACCTCTCGCTGCTCTTATTGCTCCTGCAGCCCTGTCAGACCATGGCGGGATCACTCCCTGCTGAGTTATCAGTAAAACAGAAGCTTGTTTATCTATGTTACTGACAAAATTGAACCCTTTAGAGTTCTGTAGCCTTGTACACTGCAGTTAACAAACCTCCAGTACTCACGTCAATGTAACAGAATCAGCTAGAAATAGCAAAGCGGATATGCCAATCACTACAGTAGACCAACCCACAGCCTGATCAGGAACTGTGAGTCTAAAGCTGACTGTGAAGTGCAGGCTCTGTAAAACAGCATGGTGAGAACAACCCTTTAAAGCGGGAAATATTCTTCAAGTTTACAAGAACAAGATTTATGAAATTAAGCACTGTATGTCTGTGATCTTAGCATTAGTTTGGCCCAAGGGTCCAAATCACAGAGAATGCGGCTACATGGTCTTCTCTTTTTGTTATAATTCAGTATATCCATGTATGGGAGATTAGCACATAGATCTCACTTTATGCATATCTTGTTTTAAACACGCAGTCTGTGTAGCCCTAGTTCATTGTATGACCTAAACCTCTATTATACCAGGTTCACATAGCAGATTTTGGTACATTTGTTTTTTAGCCAGGTCTAGAGAGGAAAAGCATATGGACTCCTGCAACCATATACACTACTCACAAAAATGTAGGGGTACCTGTGCCTGGTGGTGTGGTCAGGTTGTCTAGCACGCAGACCAAGTTGATTTAAACAGTTATGTATAGTCCGATGTGACACTTGGGTGCCATGAGTGCAGGAGGTTTGTAAACTGTAGAGCACAAGGTTACAGAGCTGTAAAGGGTTAAAGCTTGTCAGTAAGTAATGAAAACAAGCTTCTGTATTTCAAAATAAAGAGCAGAGCCGGGGGTCACCATCCCGACCAAGGCTGCAGCCTATAAGAGCAGAGAGAGGTGGTGGGTAAATAGGGAAGCTGGTGTGCAAAAGCAGGAAATGAGATCTGCTCCTAATTCTGAAGAGAAGCAAAATGACCTCACCATCCTGGTCAGGGGTGCTGGAGTAACCTAGGAAAATGTATGTACACAAGCAGGAGATAAGAATGGCTCTGGCTTTGAAGGGAAGCAAAATTAAAACAGCAATATATTTGGTAGTAATCTTTATTTACCTTTGCATACAGGTTTAAAGCTAATGAATGACATGGTAATACCCCTTTAAGCAACCTTTCTGTGTCTCTTTCTGCCTGTTTACTATGCACTTTCCAACTAATCTTCCCTTATTACTTTATAGACTTTCATGAGCAGCATGAAAACTTGTCAGTCAGCTGAATGGACTTTCAGTAGTATTAGAGAGCGAATTAAACAGTTGGGGGAAGGTGAAAGAGAGATTGACCTAATCTGGCTCGGACTGGCCCACGGAGGGATAGGGAAATCCCCCGGTGGGCCCCTGAGCATTGCAGACCTGAAGTTGTTTTTAACTACATAAACATCCTCAAAAGAAGCAAAAAAGCAGAGAGGTAAAAAGCAAGAGGCAGAGCATTTACTGTAGCTGCAGTGTGGGCCCCTAGAATACACTCCACCGGTGGGTCCAGAAACAGCTCAACCGGTGGGCCCCTAGAATCAACTCAACCTGTGGGCCTTAGACAAACCAGTCTGACACTGGACCTAATGACCTGAACCTGTGTTAGACCAGGTTCACCAAGGAGACTTTAATTCAGTTTTTTTTTCATGTATTTCTTAGCCAAGGGAGCTATAGGGATGCAAGTATAAGGCCTCATATAACCAACTGTATTATGGCTCAGTTTTGTATGAAGCGGCCAGAGAGGTCCGTGGAGCCTTTTTTTTGTACCTCCAAGTGCCTCTTTATTCATATGAATCCTAATGGAAAGGTTTTTTTTTGTTGTTTTTTTTCTTTTTTACACAAATTACTTATCACTCCAATGGAAAAACATCATGGCATTCTCAGAGATTTTCCTCTGGAAGCAATGCAAAATAAGAAGGTACAATCTCCATGCACTGCTGTCCAGGCTTTGTGCACGAACGTCTGCAATGTGCATGAGCCCTAAGAATATATAGTGCACATTTAATATATGTGCACATTTAAGCAGCAGGAAGTGATATGGACCTATATTTTTCTGCAACATGGTTTGCTTAAAACAATACATAAAAATATGCACTCTCTACCCAACAGTGCTTTTTCCCATTTTTACAATAGGACACTGTAGGTACATTTTTGATGTACAGTATATTTTGGTGAATAAACACGTTTTACACACCAAAATATGCATAAAAATACTGTGTGAATCTTGCCTTTCTTAACGAGTAATATACAGTCCCCAACCTGATGTTGTCAACCCTGTAAGTAATTTTTAACACATTTTACATTAATTTATATCTATTGTATTTTTTATAGACAAGAGAAGAACTTGGATTTCCGTTTATCACTCTGTATGATAAATACATGATTGAAAGCAAATGTGCAGCTATGTCTATTAGGGAGTATAGGATACTTACATATTGAGCGATGTGGTTAAGAAGGCTTTGTCCTCAGCTAACCTCATAGGCTATCAACACGTGGAATATTCTTTTCTGTCACTGG
This sequence comes from Phyllomedusa bahiana, assembly GCA_025379985.1. NCBI lineage: Eukaryota > Metazoa > Chordata > Amphibia > Anura > Hylidae > Phyllomedusa > Phyllomedusa bahiana. The sequence goes on along the minus strand of JAODAL010002063.1, from coordinate 69,608 downwards.
AACCCCCTAGTGGAAAAAGATTGTATTACTGGATGATCTTCAGGTCTGTCACTACAGTACAACAGGGGAACAAGATTAAGTACACACACGGCTTATATTTCACTGCGGATCCAAGTGGATTTTGCAGGGATGCACCTTAGATTTCACCCTTCATGTACTGAAGATGTTAAATCTGCAGTGAAAATCCACAAAGAGGTTCACAAAAAATCCAGTTACCAAATACATTGGAGATAAAGAAGATTATATCTCCTCGTAGAGCACACAAGTTTCTTTGGTTGCGACCATCTCTCTTCCTGCTCACGACCATCTCTCATTTCTTCAAGTTGCTATCACTCCGACCATGGAGAGTCGCCTCCTGCAGAGTGTAATCTCTAGCAACTTTGTTTACTTAGTTAAATGAAAAGCTTTTACTCTTTAGAGCTCTGCAGCCTGTGCAATACAGTTTATAAATCTCTTGCACTCATATCACTGTAACAGGATCAGCTATGAATATCAGAACTGATCTGTCAATCACCACTATAGACCTGCCCACAGCCTGATCAGGAAGTGTGATTCTTAAAGGGGATGTATCGCTCCATCAGTTCGGCTGTTCTCATGTAGCTTGATTTTCTCAGTTCCTGAAATCCAGGGGCGTTTCTTCCTCTCCCAGCTGGGTGTTTCTTAACTGAAGGGGGATGACATCACCCCCCTTCACTGTTCAAGCTCGCTCCCTAGTCAGTGTGTTTAACCCCCCCCTCTCCTCCACATGTCACTGTGTCGTTCCTCTCCCTATGCAGTCTAATTTTGTAATAGCTGTTTACATACCATAGGCCTGCATTCAGTCTAGACAGTCTTCTATGAACTCAGAGCACTGATCTCTTCTCCTCTCACAGCTGGAGGTTTGTTACAGTTGAATCTGGTCTTCTATGAACTCATCCAGAGCAGCACAGATCCCTCTCCCTTCTATGTTTACACAAGGCACTGAGGCACAATTCTGCTGTTTTCTGATAATAGAAGCAGCTGCAGTGTCAATGAGGAGCTGGTGGCTGTGCAGAGTGAAATGTTGCCGGCCCCTTACACGCAGGAGCATTAGGCACCGAGGCACAATTCTGCTGTTTTCTGATTGTGGAAGCAGCTGCAGTCTCAATGAGGAGCTGGTGGCTGTACAGAGTGAATTGCTGCCGGCCCCTTATTCTGAGTGAGAGAGGCAGGAATGCACGCTCCTGTGAATACGACCGGGGGCCGGACAGACTGTAAATTAGTAGAGCCGGCAGCCAATGAAATGAAAGAAGGAGGAATCCAACCGGCACTGGGGAACAGTGTTTACACAAAACAAAGATAATTAATACAGTGAAAACAAGACAGCTTTGCAAATGACATCCAATTGCAAAGTTGTGTGTTTTCACTGTCCCCTTATTCTGAAGACCAGTTAATGAAATGATACAACCTCTTTAAGCTGGCTGTGGCTCTGTGAAACTGCATGGTGAAAAAACCCTTGCACCGCATCTCAATTTTCACATGTAAAAAGTCCAGTGTACATGAATGAGATTTGGAGAATGTCATCCAATACCCTGTTGCTATATTTTACATGGATAGCGTTACCACCGCATGTGAATATACTCACACTAAAGTGCCAGCCCGCTAGTAATGGGGAGTAGAAGTTACCTGGATATGCTGAAGTTTGATTAAGTATTTAAAGAGGTTGTCTCACTACAAGGTTTGCTTTTTATGTCAAATAGCTTGCAAAAACAAGTCACTGCAATATATGTTCATTAACAATATCCTACCTATTCCTAGATATCCCCTTTTGTATGGGTTGCATTAGCTCCTCAGGTCACTATAGCTACAGACCTGTTTGATCTCTCCTGACAGGCTGCCAGCACTGGTTGCTATAGCTACAGACCTAGCTTCTACTGCAGCCTATTAGAAGCCAGTAAACACGCCCCTGAATTCAATAGAAACCAAGAAAACAGGACTGAGGTAAGATGAATGGATGTAGTGAGACAACCCCTTTAAGAATCAATACAGGGGTATAGCTATAGGGGCATAAGTAGCAGTCTCTACTGGGCTCTGCAGCCCGTGTGGCCCAAAAGCCCTCCTACCACATAAGGAAATACCAGCGGCACATGGTAGCTGGAGGACCCATTTCACTTTTGGTACTAGAGCCCCGGAGCTTCAAGTTACACCTCTGAATAAATACTATATTTCTGGAAATGTATAGCTTCATATATAAGGCTCTTTTGTATTTTAGGATCCACGGATAGAGGATCTCAAAAAAGTGAGTACACCCCTTACATTTTAGTAAATATTGTATTATATCTTTTCATGGAACAACACTGATGATATGACATCTTGATACAAAATAGTCAGTGTACAGCTTCTTTAACAGTGTAAATTTGGTGCGCCCTCACAATAACTCAGACAGTTATTTATGTTTAAACTGCTGGCAACAAAAGTGAGTGCACCCCTAATTGAAAATGGACAAATTGTGCCCAAAGTGTCAATATTTTGTGTGGCCACCATTATTTTCTAGCACTGCCTTAACTCTCTTGGGCATGGAGGTCACTGGAGCTTCACAGGTTGCAGTCACTGGAATCCTCTTATTCTCCTCCATGACGACATCACAGAGCTGGTGGATGTTAGAGACCTTGCGCTTCTCCAACTTCCGTTTGAGAGTGCCCCACAGATGGTCAATAGGGTTTAGGTCTGGAGACATGCTTGGAAAGTCCAGGACCTTTGCCGTCATTTTCTTTAGCAAGGCAGTGGTGGTGTTGGACGTGTGTATGGGGTCGCTATCGTGTTTGATTATTGCCCTGTGGCCCATTTTCCGAAGGGAGGGGATCATGCTCTGCGACAGTATGTCAGAGTACATGCTGGCATTCATGCTTCCCTCAGTGAACTGTAGCTCCTCACAGCCCCAAACCATGTAGCCAGCAGCCCCAAACCATGACACTCCCACCACCATGCTTGACTATAGCCAAAATACACTTGTCTTAGTACACCTCTCCTGGTTGCCGACATACAGGTTAAGACACCATGGTTCCAGTAATCCATGTCCTTAGTCTGCTTATCTTCAGCAAACTGTTTGCGGGCTTTCTTGTGCATCATCTTTAGAAAAGAATTCCTCCTGGGACATCAGCCATGCAGACCAATTTGATGCAGTGTATGGTTTGTGCTCTGACAGGCTGACCCCCTACCACTCTAACCTCTGCAGCAATGCTGGCAGCACTCATACGTCTATTTTGAAAAGACAATCTCTGGATATGACGCTGAGCACGTGCACTTAACCTCTTTGAGCATGGTGAGACCTGTTCTCAGCAGAACCTATCTTGTTAAACTACTATGCAGCCTTGGCCACCGTGCTGAAGCTCAGTTTCAAGGTGTTGGCAATCTTCTTATAGCCTAGGCCATCTTTATGTAGAGCAACAATTCTTTTTTTTCAGATCCTCAGGCAGTTCTTTGTCATGAGGAGCCATGTTGAACTTCCAGTGACCAATATGAGAGAATGTGAGAGCGATAACACCAAATTTAACGCATTAGCTCCCCATTCACATGAGACCTTGTATAATAAAATACAAAAATGTGAGGGTTGTACTGACTTTTGTCAGGTACTGTAAATGCAAATTTTTATCTATTAGAAGCTACAATATACACAATTACACGGTCGAGTCTGCTTTTTTATGACAACTTGCCACTGTGTTTGAGGCTCTGAAGCAGATGGATGGTCACTGTATCTCCGCTAACCAACTTGTATCCACAGAATAGCTTTACATTTTCATCTCATCATCGGAATTGGACCTAGCTGATGGGTTGCCTTCCCCAGTGAGTCACGTTTTCGGTTCTATCGTATAGATGGGCATTGGCATGTTATAGGAGAAACATCTGAAAGCAAACAATCTGCAACCATCACTGGAAGAACAGAAGCTGGTGGTGGCAGCATTACGGTCTGGGGAATTTTTTTCATGGAATGTTTTTAGGTGCTTTCAACCAATTTAGGTATAAATCTATCCTTGCAGATCACATACACTGAAACATGCTGATTGTCTTCCCTGGTGCAGCTTAGATTTTCCAACATGAAGGATTAAGGGTTTAATAGCCTATGTGATTATGATGAATAGTGACTTGTTTTTAACTTGTGTTCCTGTTATAGGTTTTGTCTCACTACATTGATTCATCTTAGCTCAGTTTTGTTTTCTTGCTTTTATTTTGAATTCAGGGGTGTGTTTACTGGCTTCTACTAGGCTACAGTAGAAGCCAAGTCTGTAGCTATAGCAACCAGTCCTGGCAGCCTATCAGGAGAGATCAAACAGGTCTGTAGCTATAGCGACCTGAGCAGCGGATGCAGCTCATACAAGAGGGAATATCTAGGAATAGTTAGGACAATGTTAATGGACATATATTGCAAAGTGATTTGTTTTTGCAAGATCTTTAACATAAAAAGCAATTCTTATAGTGAGACAACCCCTTTAATACTGATCACTTTAAACTAATGTTCCTTTATCAAAATTTCAAGGATAGCAACTTCAGAATTGCTTATATGTGAGCAGTAATCTAAAACTGTGTGCCCTGCAGAAGCTTACACAGTAGTTTCCATTTTGCAGATCTTGACCTTTAGTTTTTGGCGAATACTCTGCTGATTTTTAGGTTGGTCTGCTCTGTAGAGATTTGGAGAACATAACCTTGTTGAAACTACACCGTGTTGTATTCCCCTTTAATCTTCATAACCTTTTCCATCGCAGTGAAGTATAAGAAAGCATGTCAGGCGGCACCAGGGGGAAACATTACTACTGTTGTTATCATTCTCATTTACTTACACAGCGCGATCATGTACCTCTGATGATGAAAATCACAGAATTATAATCAGGCCCTACAGCATTGCTCCAGAGTCACTTCCAAAGACAAGGGCAGAACGATCAAGAAACCAGTTAAAAATCCAACTCCAATATATAATTATTATGCCTAAAGTAATTACTAGCAAAATTACTTCCAAAGGAACATGCACCAATTAGCCCCAGCAATTAAACCAACAGCCTAATATTGTGTAGGTCCCCCTCATGCCCCTAAAAAGCTCTGCCCTGTCGAGGCATGGACACTACATGAGCTCCGAAGATATCAGCATATCCCATAATCAATTGGGCTAAGATATGTGGAATTTGGAGGCTAGCTCAACATTTTCTTCTATCAATTCCAGAACAACCATTGCTATGTTTTAGGGGAATTTTCCTGCTGAAAGAGACCACTGCCATTGGGGAATACTGCTGCCATGAAGAGCTGCACTTGATCTTTAACAATGTTCAGGTAACCTCCACATATTGCCAGGATCCAAGGCTTCCTAGCAGAACATTGCTCGGATCGGCACACTGCCTCCACCGGCTTGTCTTCTTTCCATACTTCATCAGGTAGGCACTTTTGATGGTGGACAGGAGTCAATATGAACAACGAACTGTCTGTGACTTTGCACCACCATGTGCAGCAACCTACAATACCCTGTATGTTCTCACAATTTTCTGTCTTCAACTATATTTAAGGGCTATTCCCATCTCACTGATTAGCTTTGAACATGTAGGCAAAGCTAAATAAAGACTATTACCAATTACACTGCTGTTCTGATTTTGCCTTTTCAGAGTCATTTATTTTCAGAGTTAGAGTAATTCTTATTTCCTACTTGTTTGCAGATTTCCTGGACTATCGAACATCTCTTTTTATTCTACCAGCCCTGGATGGGAATAGTGAAGTCACTCCTTGCTGTGTCTTATCAGCAGCAAAGGTGCATGTTTATCTTTCTTACTGAGACTTTAACTCTTTAGTGCTCTGTAGCCTTGTGCTGTGCTATTAAAATCCCTCCATTACCAATGTCTCTAACAAGTTTAGATATAAATAGCAGTGCTGTTGGAGAACCACCCACAGCCTGAAAAGGAAGTGGGAGCCTGAAGCTGGCTGTGAAGAGCAGGCTCTATGATAGTGAGAATTCCCCTTTAACGTTTTCAGCAATTTGTGGTATTGTAGCTCTTCTGTGGGATCACATGTATTAGCCTTTTCTCTCCACCCACATTGAGGAGCCATGTGCACCCTGTTGCTAGATCACCTATTGGCTTTCCTTGGACCACTTTTGGTAGGTATTAACCACTGCATATTATAATGCCTCATGTTTTATTGATGTTCTGATCCACTTGTCTAACTGTACAATTTGGTCCTAGTCAAAAGTAACTCAGTACCTTATTCTTGCCCATTTTCCTGCCTCCAAAGCATCAACCTAAAGAACTTACTGTTCACTTGCTTCCTAATATATCGCACCCTCAACTGCCATTGGTCTGAGATACATTAATGTCAATTCATTTTTAAAGGGATTGTCCAGGATTAGAAAAACATGGCTGATTTCTTTCACCAGTAGCACCACCTTTTTTTACAGGACGTTTCTGGTATTGTAGCTCAGCCCCATTCAATGGAGCTGAGCATCAGTACTAGGCCTATCTTTTGACAGAGGTGGTGCTATTTTTGAAAGAAATCAGCCATGTTTTCCTTTTCCTGGACAACACCTTTGATCAGTATAAATTTCCTACATTTTCCCTACAGACCAAATAAGTCTGTATTCTGACAGTGGAGACTACAGAGTGTACAATTTATACATTGTCCTATGTTGTAATGCATCAAAATTTATAATCAAACATAATTTGGAGTCTGCAGATAACTAATAGGTCACCTTCTGTAAAGAGAGCAATACTCATAAAATGAGATTAGGGAAGTTACTATTTATGCACTTTCCTAGTACGTCATTTTAATTTCACCCACAAAAAAAAGCATTTGTGGGATATAAACAGTATACGCCATAAGTGTCTGAAAGGTATTGATCACACCTCTCTCCCGAAAATATTTGGAGAACAAGGAATCAGCCACCACCTGACGAGGCAGCCTGCGCCAACCCATCTAGACAGACAATAAATGACGAGATGGCCATGCATAGCAGTAGCAATTTGCTTTCTAGTCTAAAATAGTTATGGAAATAGCTAGCTCACCTGAGATATTTATGGTATATCCTGTGGATATCGAGGTACACCATGGTTATGGCTACAGGATCAATGAAGCCAAAAATCAGGATCCATCGCATGCTGTATCTTGGGATTACACATGGTTTCTGGTGGAGAATTTGATCTCTCATTGTCCTATATAACAACATGTATGCCCATGGGTCTGTAACATGGCCATCTGCTGTTTTATTATTGCAATCAAGACCTGACATCCTATTAATATTGCTTTGAGTCCAATAGTTCAGTAGCTAAGATGATCATTTCACTATTCAACCTGTTCCTGGATCTAAACAGGAAATAAGCCGCAACCATTTAAATCTACAAGCAAATAATGAGAGGAATCCATATCACACTGTATCAGTAAGCTTAAATAAAAACATTGCAATATTATTAAATTTTTGGGGGGTGTATGTGGTGGTGCACCGCTGAATGTCCAAGCAACCTGCAGGTGACTTACAATATGCATATAATTTTTAATGATCATTCATAATGTTGTGTAGGTTCCCCTTGTGTCATGAAAACAGCTTTAATCCTTTAAGTATGGACTCCATACAACACCTCTAAAGGTGTGCTATTGTATCTGGCACCAAAATGCTAGAAGCAGATCCTTTAAGGGGAACCAGATGGTTTATGCTGCCCTGTCTGAGAGCAGGATGTGATGTGAGAAAGAGAAGCTGAGCTCAGTTATATATAAGGTTAGATGATAGAGGAGAGAAGCTGAGCTCTGTGATATATAGGGTTATATGATAGAGGAGAGACGCTGATCTCTTTGATATATATGGTTATATGAAAGAGGAGAGAAGCTGAGCTCTGTGATATATAGGGTTATATGATAGAGGAGAGAAGCTGAGCTCTGTGATAAATAGGGTTATATGATAGAGGAGAGAAGCTGAGATCTGTGATATATAGGGTTAGATGATAGAGGAGAGGAGATGAGCTCTGTGATATATAGGGTTACATGATAGAGGAGAGGAGCTGAGCTCTGTGATATATAAGGTTATATGATAGTGGGAGAGAAGCTGAGCTCTGATATATAGGGTTATATGGTAGAGGAGAGAAGCTGAGCTCTGTGATATATAGGGTTATATGATAGAGGAGAGAGCTGAGCTCTGTGATATATAGAGTTATAGACCACAAAACTATCCCAAAGAATGAATAATCATAGACATAATATAAAAAAAGTACATTGTATAGTTTGCCTTGCCACCTACAAAATGAGCATTCAACAGATAATCCCACTTGTTTAGTTCAACCGATAGAACAAATAAATATTGATTAATCCTAATAAATTACAAATTCTAATAAATAGGGAAATGTACTAGATTTTTAAACTTAAAGGGGTTTTGCCACGATCTTATTTCATACCTTCTGCATTCAGCTCTGTGTGCTCAGAAGGAGGCGTGTGTGATTTGTTTGAATTGCATATCATGTGACCGAGCAGGATGACATAACCAGTCAAAGAAAGGTCTGTTTATTTATAGAATTGTAAGTAGCTATACTGTAGCTCAGAGGTAACATTTTTGATTTACAGCACAAGGTTCCTTTGTTCAAATCCCTGCAGGAACTTAATCTGTGGATTTTTTTCTCTCTTTATCAATGCACAGACCTCATTGAGGTTTCTATTTCTAATTTGCACTGTTTGACTTATTACTAACTAGTCCAAAGGACAGGAGTAGAGTGACAGCACCTGGGGTTTGAACACTCAGTAGCTGCTTGAGAAGAAAGGTGATGTTTGAGCATGTGCGACCAGGACTGAGGAGCTCTGAGCCCTGGTCGTATCCCCTGGAGACGAGCTGCAAACAATGGATCACTAAAGAAGCAGCTGAGACAAAAACGGTGCAGAATTTTAATAATGATGAATGGTGAAAATGTTTATTATGTAATCTACAAACTTCCCACATCCATTTTACTTTGTGGCAAAACCCCTTTAATACTTTATCCCCAATTTGGTCTTAATGAGTCTCAAGAGTTTATTAATTAAAATAACAAGGTTGAGGATTTAGTAATATAGTATTCTAACCCCTGTAACATAGTATTATAATATTTTAACCTACTGTTTTAACATGTAAAGTTTTTTTTTCTCCTTCATATATATTTCCATGTCATTATTAAGTTAGCTAAAATTAGGTGTTTGTATGCATTGCATTTATGTATTTATTATATGTAGATCATTATTATTGTTTTAATATTTCAATAACCTCTCCACAGCACTATTGGAGGTATATCATAAGGTGTATTATAAGATTGTCTATAAATCTGCTTTAGTTCATCTCATATATTACTGTTTAAATCATCACTTAGCACCTTTTACGATGTTAACGTAAATATGTACATATCCTCTGCATTTCTTATACACAGATCTACGCTTCTAGCGTACCCCTCTGCCGTTTCCTGTTCTGGGACAGCAGGCGTCGTGTACTGTCGGACGCGTCGACGCTGTTTGCCAGCGGGATTAAGGTTGCACTTTATCTTATTCTAAGCATGTTTTATTTATTTAAACAATGTTCTTGAATTATTAGTATGGACTTTGTGAAAGTATTGTTAATATTATTAGTGCATATAAGAATTATCTGGCACTTTTTTACATACATTCTAACCGGATATTAACATTATATTTGTAGGCTGGTCATTATATGCTATTTAAATGATCTGTCATTGCACTATTTGTAGTCCCGATGAAGCACGCCAAGTGTAGCGTGTGAAACACGTCGATTTTAACTATGCTTCTATGCATTATTTTAATGTCAATAAAAGGACACAGAGCCAATATATTGTGTCTTTGGCATATATTTTGCCTATATCCGAGCACCTTTGCCTCCTACTTTTGGACTTGTTTGTCCATTTTATTTTCCATATATAGGGTTATATGATAGCGGGAGAGAAGCTAAGCTCTGTGATATATAAGGTTAAATGATAGAAGGAGAGAAGCTGAGCTCTGTGACATATAGGGTTATATGATAGAGGGAGAGAAGCTGAGCTCTGTGATATATAGGGTTATATGATAGAGGAGAGAAGCTGAGCTCTGTGATATATAGGGTTATATGATAGAGGGAGAGAAGCTGAGCTCTGTGATATATAGGGTTATATGATAGAGGGAGAGAAGCTGAGCTCTGTGATATATAGGGTTATATGATAGAGAAGAGAAGCTGAGTTCTGTGATATATAGGGTTATATGATAAAGAGAAGCTGAACTCTGTGATATATAGGGTTATATGATAGAGATGAGAAGCTGAGCTCTGCAATATATAGGGTTATATGACAGAGGAGAGGAGCTGAGCTCTGTGATATATAGGGTTATATGATAGAGGGAGAGAAGCTGAGCTCTGTGATATATATATAGGGTTATATAATAGAGGAGAGGAGCTGAGCTCTATAGAACCGTATATATCACAGAACTCAGCTTCTCTCCTCTACCATATAACCCTATATATCATAGAGCTCAGATTCTCTACTCTATCATATGACTCTATATATCACAGAGCTCAGCTTCTCTCCTCTGTCATATAACCCTATATAACACAGAACTCAGCTTCTCTCTACTACCATATAACCCTAGTCCAACCAGTAGTCCAAGATCTTTTTTTGGTAAGTTCCACAGTGAAGAGTCACGGCCGGGGGAAGACATAATTGTCGGTCTGGGACAGATGAATGAAAAAAATGGGAAAGAGAACAACTCATCAGAGAAGAGAACAACTCATCAGAGTAGACATCTGCTGTGAGTCCCTGGATGTAACTTTAATGTAATCACTTACATGTGTGCAAAACGCCTGTGTAAAATTGGTATCTACCACGATAGGGCCACTGTATGGTGGGAATATTTTGTATAGTATAATGGGTTTATATTCAGTAAAAGTATGGTGTATTATTCAGTCACTGTGTGGTAGTGATATGTGTTCATGATGTGGCAGTATTATTCAGCCACTATGTGATAATGATATGTGGTGGCATTTTCAGCCACTAGTAGTGATTGCGGTCAGGGTGTGGCAGTATTATTCAGTATATTGGCCTTAGAACTTTGTGTTAAAACTTTTTTGTATATTTAGTCATTGGTTAATGGTGAAGCAATGTGTTGCAGCGTGTCGCAACATGTTAATGGAGGAGGGGGGAGAGAAATATCTTCAACTCACCCAGAGTGCAATTTAGCCCGAGAATGGTCCCTAAACTTTTTAAAGTTATGGGAGTGGAATTTTTTCCCATTGTCTAAAACATTGACAAACACACCAAAATGGAATCTGTCACCATTCTTTTCTTATTAAAACAAGACACTGATACATATTATTTTCTTCTTAGCCATTTTTATTTTCTGATTGTAGATTTTTCAATTCGATCATCTGTATAGGACTGTGGAGAAATCTTTCTTGCCTGCATTGCTTTAACAGCATTTAGAGTGATGTTTTCTAGCAGCTTCATGCTCATAGGAGCCTGTGAACTAGATCAGTCCCATTGACTTCTATAGTAGAGTTTTCTAGGCATGCTCTGTGAACTGGGAAGAAGTCAGTGTGCAGGGAGGGCGAGCTGTGACTGGTGGATCCTGTGTTATCTTTACACATTGGTGTCACCTTTCAGTGTAATCCTGTCCATATAAATGAGGAGACTACTGAGAAGTTTTCTCTACAGAACAGGAATTGTCAGACTATTATTAGTCCTAGTGGCCAAACCGAAAACTGCAGGTTTTTTTTTTTTTTTTTTTTATATATACATCATGACATGCCAAATAAAAAATAAAAAAATCTTAAAAAATGTCTTTAACATAAAAACACAAGTTAAACAATAGGTCATCTTCTGATGACCCATTCCCTTTAAAGAGGGATAGGGGGATTTGGGTCAAAAGTAATGATGGTCTCTCCAAAAGAGTGACATTTGGGAGGTGCTGACCTATTCTGTGGCAGCACCATAGAAAATGCTTTTGTGTCTAGCGCATTCAAACGGGAAACATAGCTAACAAGACTACGTTTTCCCTATTGTTTCACCACAGACGTGCCCCAGGGTCTGTTGGGGTACTTTTTTTTAAAGATATCCTAATTGATACCTGCAATGAAGGAAGGAAACATAATGTGAATAGGGCTTAGTATCCTCACAATGTCAGGACCTAAGGTTTCCTAGCAGAACTTTGCCCAGAGCAACATACAACCAATTAATCTCAAGTATTGACTGTTCACTTGCTTCTTAATTTATTCCTGCCCCCTTGACAGGTGCCATTGTAATGAGATAATCAATGTTATTCACTTTACTAGTTTTAATGTTATGGCTGATCAGCGCATAGTAAATGCTACAATACTATATATATTATATATATATTATATATATATATATATATATATATATATATATTCATCAGAGGTGCTCTGTAATCTATATAATGTATATATAATGTAGGAATTATTTCTTTATACATCCATGACACTTACATAAATACGTCATACAATTAGATTTATTATCAAGTCACAATAGTTTCTATATCAGAACCGGATTCTGAAATAGAGAAATTCATGGACCAGATTGCAGCAAACAGCATGTCGGCTCCTGTCTCAGCTCCATTCCTGGCTGCGAGATACTGTTGGGTGAAATCTAACCAAGGGCACTGCAGAAAGTCAAAAGATACAAACCATATCTATGACAAAACCATAGGCTTATCTATGACAAATACAGAGATAGATAGAGATACTTTTAAAATATAGAAAGATAGATAGATAGATAGATAGATAGATATGAGAGAGAGAGAGGGATAGATAGATAACTAGATAGATAGATAGATAGATAGATAGATAGAAAGATATGAGAGAGAGAGATAGATAACTAGATAGATAGGTAGGTAGATAGATAGAAAGATAAGAGATAGATAGATAGATATGGGATGGATAGATAGATATGAGATAGATAGATAGGTAGATAGAAATTAGATAGATAGGTAGATAGATAGGAATAGATAGATAGATAGATAGATAGATATGAGAAAGAATAGATTCTTGTATGATAGATTGTCTCATATCTATTTATCTGATTATGAGATAGATATGAGAAAGAAAGAAATACATAGATTCTTGTATGATCGATAAATAGATATGAGAGATTATGAGATAGATATAAGATACTGTAGACAGATAGATAGATACTTATATAGGATAGGTAGGATGGGCATAACTACAGCTATAGCAGCTGCTTTGGGATCCGGAGGTTTAGGGGGCCCTACTCAGGGGACAGGAACATTGTTCTTTTTTGGAAGGAACAAGTAGTTGATGGCTGCTCTCCAGCACTACTATGTAGGCTATCTGATATCGAGTAGTATTATTTATAGCTTTAATTATTGCTACTTATGCTGTTATTTTAGTTTACTTTCAATCGGTGGTGGGGCCCAATCTCATTTTGCTGTCCCAGGTAAACCCCTGATAGATAGACAGGTAGATAAATATGAAATTAGATGATCGATAGATATGTTAGAAATATATTGATCTTCAAACAGACAATATACATATAGACTGAAGCTTATTATTTCACCTGTTCCCTCTATTATTGGCAATGTACGTTGAGACCAATGTTTTATTGAATTTCATGCTGGATTTCTGTAGACTATTTGTTTTTCTGTGCTAAATTTAACAATCTTTGGAAAGGATCAGATTTATTGATATCCAACTACCCAATCCTGTCACACTGAGACGCCCCATATTAGATGGTTTCTGGTCAACATTCAGCTCGGTATTAGACTGGCCCTGGTTGTGGGGCCTTTACAAGGCATGGTACCTATTTTTCTAGTTGGTAATCCAGAACTGTCCAGGTCAAAAAGTCCCTATCTACTTCCCTTCATCTACATTTTCCCCACCCGTGGTTGAACTTGATGGACATATGTCTTTTTTCAACCATACTATGCAATTAATGTTATTAAACAAGGATTAAATAATTTTAGCTGTATCTAAGATAAACTCAGAATTTACTAACAAGGTGTGTAAAAATATGTTTTCTTAACCAGACAACCCCATTATTGTATTCAAAATGGTGGTGTCATTGCATATTTAAAGGAATTCTCCTATTTAGACAATCCCTTGACAATAAGGTGAAACTTTCTAATAATCCACTGTACTCTGGGGTAAAACTTGGCATAATAAAAGTTGGTACATCTTATTTCTCTACAGTGCCTCCCAGGGCTGTGGAGTCGGAGTCGTGGAGTCGGTGCCTATTTTGCAGGAGTCGGAGTCGTCATAAAATGGACCGACTCAGACTCCCAAAGTATATAATAAGTTGCTCCAGTTAGTTCGATGTAGTGCAAAGAGCAAGAGGAATTGGGTCCGGCCAGTGCTACTGTTGCCATATCTTCAGCCTTATCACATGAGGAGTGTAATTGATGACATGGAGCAGGCAAAGCACTGCCCCAGGGGAAAAGATTCTGCTCCCATGGCAAACAGATTTAAGCAACATTTTTCACCTATTTTTAAAGAAGTAGAAGAGTTCAACCATTCATCAAAACTGACTGTGGCTGAGGCAATTCCTTTATACCCTGACATTGTTAGAGATGTTGCCCATTTGTTCACTGCTTTGCCACCAAACCAAGTTAGTGTAGAGAGGCCGTTCTCTAGCCTGGAAATAATGAGATCAGATGTGAGCTCATGTATTCAGGATCTGATGGAAGCGATATTATTTCTCAGAACAAATTCAGAGACTCCACAAATGTTAATGCAATGTTTTGCATATTTAAAATTTTTTTGTGTCCTAAAGTCATGTCCAATAAATATATTTTACACTGACAAGCAAAAGGGTAACAATGTTTTGAACTTGTGACTTTCAGGCTCCATATCTCACCCTCCACTACAGCTTTGCACATGAGGCTACTGTAATTTTATATACAGTCATCTTACCTATATTATGCATAAATTTGACTTGCAAGTATTTAGCATCTACTTAGTTACAGTTTTGCTCCTAAAAATCAAAGTGTTATTTTTTATTTTGTTAGTATTTGGGAAATCCACCTTTGGTTTTCAATACTGCCTGAATCCTCCTTGGTTCTGAATCAGATTCAAGCATATCTTGACCAAAATCTGATCCCAGGTCTCTTCTACACATTCCTAATGTTGGTGCAGACTAGACTTGGATACAAATACAGCTTTTTCTTCAACTCTACCCCAAGTGTTCAAAAGATCAAATACATTGTTACCCTTTTGCTTGTCAGTGTATGTTTCTACCTAAATAGCTTGATTATTGTATCATAAGGTGATAAACAGCCTGATGTTACCATTTTACTACAGTAAAGTTATCACTTAAACATGCGCCATGTATGAGGGAGTCAGGTGTCGGAGTTGGGAGTCGGAGGTTTGGGAAATTGATGAGTCGGAGTCGGGGCTTCGGCTTGCCGACTCCACAGCCCTGGTGCCTCCACAGGGGAAATGAAGCATTACACAGTGCCTATTCTAATCAATGGCTTGTCTCTGTAATGCAGGACAGGACAGGTTCTCCAGCATGAGAGATTCTAACTTATGTAACTCACTTTCATCTGACCAAGAAATGACAGACCTATTAACTCAGAATGTCCTAAAATTGTCCCCCAAAAATTTTAACAATAAGCGATCAAAAAGTCACATGTTTCCCAGGATGGTACAAATAAAAAATATACTTCAGACCACAAAAAAAAAACATGCCCTCACTCCAGTCCCTATGTTTTAAAAAAAAAAAAAAAATAAAAAAAAAAAAATAATATATATATATATATATATATATATATATATAATATATATATATATAATATATATAATTATATATTATATATATTATATATATTATATATATATATTGGGCAAAGAAATGGCACCGCAGCGCAAATTTAAAAACTAGAAAATTTGTAAGTACTAAAACATAATAAAAACGCTATATATTTGGTATCACTGGAGGTGTACCGACAGAATAAAGATAACATGCAGAAAACAAGTGACGTCATTTATACCAAACGGTGAGCTCCATAAAAACAAAACCACCGCAAAAAAGATGCAATTGCATGTTTCTTTTCACGTTCCACCCCACATTGAATTTTTTGGGTGTTTCATAGTACATTATATGGATCAGTCAATGGCACCATTGAAAACTACATCTTGTCCCGCAAAAAACAAGCCTTCATACTGCTGTGTGGATGGAAAAATAAAAAAAGGTAGGGTTTTTAGTCGGATTTTCAGACGGTTTTCGGATTTGAAAACTGACTGTTAACCTTCCACATAGACTTTAATAGAAAATTCGTTCAGTAATCCACACTGAATTGATTTCCTGCCGGAGGGTTTTTTACACCGCCAGTGCTCCGAAAAACTCAGAACATCTTCAATCTTCCGCTCGGTTTTCGGGCAGATCATGTGCATTTTAATGGTTGAGGGGGAGGGCGAATCCACAAACCACAGACAGAACTGTCCCCCAAACCCATGCAAAAGACAAAATACTGGCTGGATTCTTAAGACAGAATCCAGCTGGTATTTTGTTACTGCCATGTGGACCTACCCTTATAGCTCTTGAAAGGTGGGGAGGAGAAAACAAAAATAGATGCGTCCTGAAGGATTTAAAGGACAAACGACCCTTTTAAGTAATAAATACTACTGATGTGGTCCTTGGTGATAGAGTCTGACACCCCTGTCTTAAAGAAAGGTTACCCACTTGCTAAGCCCCACTATTGTCAGAATGAAGAGCTGGTTTGTAATAATGTCTCTCACTCTGGGTTTCATGCTTTATGTGGACAACCTTTTACTTCAATGGCTGCCATGTAATCCTACGTGCATGCAAGATGCAGCTTCCTCTGGCGATAATGTCTTAAGAGAAACCAGTGTCTTTTTTTAAGAGGAGTTGTGTCAAACGGAGATAAAAGCAGAAGGCCATTTTTCCCAAAAAGCATAAAATTGCCATTATCTACATGTCACGCACAGCAGGGCCCTCACACCTCGTGTCTGATCTATTAGTAGCTTTTTATTTTGTAATGTTTGTTTTTTGTCTGTACTTATACCCAGGGGAGCCAATAGGGCAGTACAGGCAGTACTCCTGTCAAGGGCCCTAATCAAAAAGGGGCCCACTGAAATATTAAAAAATAGGAACTAGTAATGGGTGGGGGCCCCATTTGATTTGGCTGTATGGGGCTCTGAAACGGTTAATAGATGACTGATGGCAACCCTGCTTATACCCTCTAAATTGTAGTGTTATGGAATATGTTGGTGCTGTATAAATATTATTATATATCCGCAAATTATTCTATTGAGTATCTCTATATAAAAAAATTCAGATCACCCAGAACAGCATACCATTTGCATTATACAGTTCTTCAATACAACTGTGCCGTTTTATATGTTACTTATGGTCTCTACAAGGCTAAGTGACCACCTATACATAGGCTCCTCACAAGAGGATAACGCAGTGACTTGTATTTCAGTTTTCTTTTTATTTTAGTATGTGCCTGTGCTAATATACTAATATGTACAACTGTATAATGTAATGCACAGAGACTATAACGCAGGGCAGCCAGCAATAGCAGCGTGTCAGGATGCAGGCACCAGACTCTCTGCTCTCCTCTCCCCATCCTTCATTATCAGGCAGGTTTTGCTGCTCTGCAGATCTCCTGAAGGAGAAAGATTTCGCAATACGACACTTAAAGCCGTACAAGTATCCCCCCCACTCCTAAGAGCAGCAATGAGGCAGACACTCAGTCCAACTCTAATTCTGCTCTGAAATGACCCAATACAGAATAACATTGTTTATAAGCTGAAAAAGAAGAGAAGGCACATCATGAGAGCAGAGTTTGTAAATTGCAGTCTTCTTATCTCTTGTTTGCAACCCAGCAGTGTGCACTGACCCATGCTATATACTCATTCCAAGATATTGCATTTTGTGCTGGGGTAGGTTCCCCTTCAGATGACCTCGCCACATAGGAAACTATCCTTATGTCACAGAAAAATATTGCATATTACCTGATTTCCAGGTTACATTGGAAACACTATGCTGTCATAAAAGGCAATACCCCCTCCCCCCCAATTTTAGTTGAAACCTTTACTCAGCAAACCATGTATTGATCGCTCAAGATCTAAGGGAATCACAAGAGTCCCAATGCACACAGAGAAGAGTGGTGTGAAACTCCCAGAGGATGAAGTGAAAAGTAGCCTGAGATTCCCCACGCAACATAGGGTAGAATGGGAAAAGACTAAGAATAAGTTGCCACTACCTCTTGACCTAGTTTGGGGTTGTTGGTGCAGGTAAATAGGGTATAATGCAGAGGGTCAGACACTTCCAAGTAGTCAAAAATGTTTGACTTGGACTTTTAGTGACTTCTACTATGTAATATACACAATCCTGATACGCACAAATAATATGACGGATACAAATAACAATGTATCATCAATATGAAACCCTTATCTATAATACTATTTGCACACATACACATGGATGCGACAGAGCCTAGTTTGTTGCTTGGCACAACTCACCATTTATAAGAGACTGCAGGTTCACCTCCTGCATTTCCTATAAATCCTTATAGAGTATGGTGACAATTTCAACCCTGCTACATCTGTGTATATGTAACACACAGACATCATTTACTATATACTCTTATTATAAGATCATTTGTTCCACACATTTTTAGATTATTCTACATAAAAATATTTATTTGTAAACATTTTAATAATAAACAATAAATATTTTGTTGCTGCTGATGCTTATCTCTGTATATTAGGCATGAGCATTCCAGCTTTGTTATGCATAGACTTTTATAGACCATGTACAACCTATATCTTTGGAAGTACAGTAATATAGACAACTTGTACATTATAACACAGTATAGACAACTACATTGTAGCTACACTGATGAATGATGATAAGAAGGAGGTATCCCTTTTAGTAACCTGCAGATGTGTCTCTCTCCAGGTTGTGCTATGAGCATTACTTATATATCTACAGTATGGTAATATAGCACTTCCTGTATATTATAACATAGTATATACAGTTACAATGTAGCTGCACCGGAAGGGGGTATCACCATTAGTTACCTGCAGGTGGATCTCTCTCTAACCTGGGCTACGAAAATCACCTATATATCTAGGAGAACACTATTATAGTACTTCCTGTATATTATAACATAGTATATACTATTACAATGTGGCTGCACTGATGAATGATAAGAACTATGCGCAACATGTATGAAACTGTTTAGGTTTAAAACTCACTCTTTTGCCCAGAGTAACCTATGGGCAAAAAAGTGAGTTTTAGAACTTAACAGCTTCATACATATGGCCCTATGTATCACTTTTAGTTACCTGCAGATGGGTCTCTCTCTAAGCTGGACTACGAGAATTACCTATATATCTAGGAGAATACTAATATAGCACTTCTTGTATATTATATCATACTATGTACAATTACAATGTGGCTGCAATCATAAGAAGTATGTATCTCTCTCCAAGCTGTGCTCAGCTGTGAGCCATATATATATATATATATATATATATATATATATATATATATATATATATATAGGCACGGTAATATAGCTATTCCTGTATATATTAAAATATTGTACTCAATTACAATGTGGCTGCACAGATGTATGATAATAAGTATGTATAACTTTTAGTAACCTGCAGATGGGTCTCTCTCTAAGCTGTGCTGAGATGTGAGCCTTACCTATATATGGAAGTACAGTATATAGCACTTCCCTTACATTACAACATAATATATACAATTATAATGCAGCTGTACTGATGAATGATAAAAAGGAGGAGATCAAATATAGTAACCTGCAGATCAGTTTCTCTCCAAGCTGTGAGCGCTACCTTTATGGCTATAGGTACAGTAGTATAGCACTTCCTGTACATTATAATATAGTATTCACAATTACAATGTGGGTGCACTGATGAATGATAAGTATATATCACTTTTAGTAACCTGCAGATGGGTCTCTCTCCAAGCTGTGATGGGCTGTGAGCCTTACCTATATATGGAAGTACAGTACTATAGCACACCCTGTATATAATAATGTAGTGTACACAATTACAATGTAGCTGTGATGAATGATACATCACTTTTAGTACACAATTACAATGTAGCTGTACTGATGAATGATAAAGAGAAGGGGGAGCTCAAATATAGTAACCTGCAGATCTTTTTCTCTCCAAGCTGTGCTGAGCTGTGAGCATTACCTTTATATCTAGAAGTAGAGTAGTATAGCACTTCCTGTACATTATAACATAATATATACAATTACAATGTAGCTGCACTGATGAATGAAAATAGGAGAAGGGGGTATCACTTTAAGTTACCTGCAGAGGGGTCTGTTTCCAAGCTGTGCAGGCTGTGGGAAGCCTCTGTCATGGGGAGGCTGGGTAGGAGCAGGGTAGTTGCAGCTGCTGTGTCCTGCTCCCCTGGCACTGCCATACTGCAGAGAGCTCCGGCTGTCCCTCCTCAGCTCAGGTTCAGCCCTGCACTGTGCTGTCTGCTGCCTGCAGCTTCAGGGCTCTATCTGCACTGTCCTCCAAGCACATTGGACAAGTTGAAACATGTTCAAAACTTAGCAGAGCATGGACGGACATGAAGCTGTCACCTCTTCCTGTCTCTTTATAAAATATAATGTAATAGAATGCCATTTTTTACATTGACCATGGTTTATAGGAACCATGGTTAAATAAAGTTTCAATCAACTTAATGCACAGTGCAACTGTAGTAGAAAAAAATTCCCCTGGAAATAACTGTCCTTGAGTTGTCCTCTTCTGTCATATCTGTTTCTGGGAATGCTAGGTAACAGCCAATATAGCAGCCATTACATGTTCTGTAGGAGTTGTCACCCAGTTTTACAGGGTCAATACCAGCAGGTCTAACTAGTAGTTATGCTATTATGTCAGTCTGGGGATGGATCACTGCATAGATGCCTGCAGCAGGTTTCTCATCTGCTATACGAAGAAACCCAGGTGGAATATGTACGTATGAATGAGGTCTAAAGCATAATTGCTTTTAAGGGTTTTAAAGGGGTTTTGCCACGATGTTGACGTACGATCCTCCAAAATGGGTATTTAATCACTTTTCTAAATATATGTGATTACAAAAAGTGAAGCCTGTGAGAGCTACAGCATTGCTCAGTCCCCCTTAGTTTCCTGAAAGTTTATATTAGACATGACCAGTACATTGACAGGAGCTGATCTGGCCGCACTTGCGTGTTTGCACTTCTTATCTGATGACAGGGAACATGAAGGAGCTTGCAAGGGGCTGTGGAGAACGTGCAGTGTATGAGGCTTTCGGCTGTATAGACAATCCACTGGTTGTAATGTTATTATTTGAGTAAACATTGAAGACGCTCCCTTCTTTCTCTCTCTCTGCTCACCCCCTCCCTCTCACCACTGCAGAGTTCATGATTTGTTTATCTCTTCTCCTGAGCCAGATAATAGGTAAGCAACTCACTTCCTGTCAAAATCCCTTTAAGATGGAAGTCATATTGACTGTCATCCAGTTTTTCAGTCTATTTGACAAAAAAATTCACAGCACTTTACACTTGAGGAAACAACACACAAAAAATGAGTTAGAAATAAAATATATATATATATATTATATATATATATATATATATTATATATATATATATATATATATATAATATATATATATATATATATATATATATAGAGACAAAGGCTCACAGCAAATTGAAAATGGTTTCCAAAATCCGATGGTGTTTTCATATTGCTGGACCACACTGCACCGCCATTTTTTTTGTGCAAAAACTGGCGGTCGGATTTTAGATTCAGTACTTTGGGGCTGCTGGAATCCGACAGTGGTCCGGCGGAATATACAACATGTTCTATATTCTGCCAGACAGACGGCGGTTTAGGTTTCCCTTAATAAAAAAAAATCAGAGCTGTGTAGACTACAGCACGGATTTTCTATTGAGGGCTATACAGCACAGGCAGAGCAGAATTATGGGCCCCTGGGCATAGCACTGCAGTGGGCAATGCCCAAATACATGACATCACACTTGGCCATGCCTCCCAAGCATGCCCATATTATCATGCCACTTATGTCTAGACATCGGCAGCTTTCAGATTACAAGGCTAATTGGCAAGGCAGGGAGCCTTTGTCTCCCTTCTCCACCATGGTTTTTAACTGCACATCCTAAAAACACACAAACAGTTAAATATGCAATGCCAACCAAGGGATCCAGTGTAGGTTTCTTGTATTCCTGAGACATACATACACCACTTGGGGCCCCTATACTTGTGAGGCCCTCGGGCAACTGTCTAGCATGCCAAATGGAAAAGATGGCCCTGAGCACAGGTTACAGTTGGATTTTCGGCGGATTCTAAATACTGAATCCACCGATAATCCGACCCAAAAGCTGTGTTGTGTAGACATAGCCAGAGAGAGAGCTTTCTGCCCATAAGAGTTTACATTCAAATTAAGAACAATAAGGGTGCATTCACACAGCGGGTTTCCGGCACTGACAGCGTAAGTGCAGAAATAGCAGTTTTCTCCTTACAAATTTCGCACTTGCAAGTGCAAAATTTCAACACAGAATGGCCACGTAAAATGCCTCAAAGAATTCACATAAAAAATTTGTAGACGCTGATAATATTGAGCGATGAGGCTGATATTATGAGGGGTATAATGTAAATCACTTAATCGGCGGGTTGGACGTTGATTCTAAGGCTATTTTCACACAGCTTATTCACGCCGTAATTGCGGGACGGATTTCGCCCCACAATTACAGCGTTTTCCGTGCAGCGGGGGCGGGGCGAGGGGGGGCGGCAGCTCGCCTGCCCCATAGACATTCATTATCCACAGTGCGTATACCGCCGGGATAATTGACATGTCACTTTCTCTATGAGAACTGTGGATTACCATAATGACTGGGATGGATTTCAGCCGTATTTCACGCAGTACGGCAGGAAATACGGAACGAAATCCATCCCAAAATAAGCCGTGTGAACATAGCCTAAGGGAGAATCAGAGCTGAATCCACTCCCAGAATCAGCGTCTGAATCCGTTGTGTGTACATACACTAAATCGTGTAATGCAGCCATAGGTTGCATTTACACATATCATTTTGGTGCATTGTTTCTCATGATTTTCATAAGGGTATGTTCACATGGCTGATTTGAAGCACTGAATCGGTGTGAAATCCATGCCTAAAATCCACGACTGTAAGTACAGAATCTGCCTCAATTTTCAGCACTGAAATGAAATCAGTGCCGCGGAAAATTGTGTGCAGAATAGCACAGGTTTTCCATTAGAAGGAATGTAAGATGGATTGCAGTCATACTGGATGCTGGTTCTGAGACAGATACAGCACTGAGGTCGCGCCAGAATGTGCCATGTGACCATACCCTAAGGGTACATCCACATGGCAGTAACTAAATACCATCGGATTCTGTTTTAAGAATCTGGTCAGTATTTTGTGGCCTTTTCAATGGTTCAGGGGGACAGTTCTGCTTGCGGTTTGCGGATTCGCCCGTCTCCCTCAACCATTGAAATGCACATCTTGTGCCCGAAAAGCGAGTGGAGGAATGAACATGTTCTAAGTTTTTCAGAACGGCGGCGATGTAAAAAAAAATCTGGCAGAATATCCGTTCAGTCTGGACTACTGAACGGATTTTCTATTAAAGTCTATGTGGAAGGATGTCGGTTTTCAGACAGTTTTCAAATCCAAAAACCATCTGAAAATCTGACCAAATACCTTGTGGTGTAGATGGACCCTACCTATCTGCACTCCTCCTTTTTTGTGAATATTGTGGTAGAAAAAAAATCTCATACAAATACACTATTATACAGTACAGTAGGGTGCGTTTACTTGTAGAGGTATATATGCACCATTGGGGTAGGAAGTGGGGAACCCTCTTTGACATTCATATGATTTAATAGGGCATCCAGACAGAGCTCATTTATGCCACATATAATAACTGGACCAAATCTGCAATGCACGATGCGACATGTACAATACGCACTGCAATATGTATTCATTCCACTGTTCAAATTATGGGCTTGCAAATGTGTAATTTTAACAGCACAAACACAAGGCGCAATAGCCCCAGGGCAGATTTTGGTCTCCTATATTTAACTCTGTTACGGTGTGTACACATCTGAAATAATCGACATGTCAATTCTTTTCCGACGCGCTCTAAACTAGGATCGTAAAATACATGAGGTGTGAATAAAGCCACATATTTTACATTCAAGTCTATGCCAGGTGTATTGAACATTGTATGGACGCCGTGTGGGCATCTCCTTAGAAGTTCAGTTCGGAGCCTCTGTCACAGGGTTAGTGACAGATCTATTTGACGACGGACAACAATGGGGCCCGACAGATCCCATTAACTACACTGGGGTCCATCAGGGTTCTGTCATTTTAACTGAAAAAATAGTGCTGCACGCTGTGCTATGTTTTCCATCAATTTTGAAAGAATTTGAGATGGAGGCCCTGAATCAGGCACATGTGAACCTAGGTTTAGTATACGTTTAGACACAGGAAAGCTTGCCCATGGTTACTAACAGTAGTATCCACTTCAAACGAATATTGGCAAAAAGCTCTGGAGCATCAACAGGCAATTATAATGGTGGAATATGTAGTCATCTTTGGGTCCCTTGACCCCACCTGGCACTCCAGAAAGGAGCATATGAGCTGTAGATGTGGCAGTCTATGCATATGACTCTCTGTATTGCAAGTAGTATAATGTTGTACCGTGTTAGCCATAGAAAGTAGTAGAAGAGTGAAAAAATCAGGCGATACCTTTTTCAGGCTAACTGAGTATATTTGATGGTGAGCTTTCGAGAGTACTAGCTCCCTTCTTCAGACATGATGTTATACAACAAACTGAAAATGCACAGACTTTTTATACACAAAAGACATGGACCTTCAAAGGATCTTAGAATTCTTAAAAATAACAAAATGCAATATAAGCAGAAAGTCATTTACAGCAGGTCAAGAAAACAACTCTGTGTTGCAGTCTAGAGTAGTTGTGATATGTAAGACTGTAATATGCAAAGCTGTTATCTATTAACTTCAATGGAAGAGCCACATATATGCACTGTCTCCGCTTCTCTGAACTGTTAATAGGGGGCAGAGGGGACCCAATCCATTCTTCTGGAAGTGGAACCTACAACCTGATCTCTATGGCATATACTTCTGCCATAAATGTAAATGCCTCAGAATGCAATACCACTTTTAGTTTTAATGCAGCCCTTGGAATTGCTTCAGTATGCCACCTTGGTACCCCTGCCATAGCAGTAGAATGTTTCACATTGAAGAGTCCAACGTGGCATAATATTCCAGCCACAACCCCATGTGTCATATTGCTGCGTCGTTGCTGTCCTAGTCAACTATCCATGATATCATTGTGAAGAACATCAACCTCTCAGCCACAAGCAGTCCTTATAGGGGTTGTCTCACTACATTGATTCATCTTACCTCAGTCCTGTTTTCTTGGTTTCTCTTTGAATTCAGGGGCATGTTTACTGGCTTCCACTAGGCTGCAGTAGAAGCCAGGTCTGTAGCTATAGCAACCAGTGCTGACAGCCTATCAGGATAGATCAAACAGGTCTGTAGCTATAGTGACCTGAGGAGCTGATGCAGCCCATAGAAGAGGGGATATCTAGGAATAGGTAGGACACTGCTAATGGACATATATTGCAAAGTGACTTGTTTTTGTAAGATTTTAACATAAAAAGCAATCCTTGTAGTGAGACAACCCCTTTTGACGCAAGTTCAAAGAATGAGACTAATGAATGCTTACTTATGTGAAATCCACCTGATCTCAGCTGTATCATTCATTGCTGACTTCCAAAATATCTAAAAACAATGTCAGCACAGGACATGTTTGTCAGGAGCTCCATAGAATGAATTTCCATGGTCAGGCAGTGCAAACAAACCAGAAATTACCATACACTTTGCCCAGTATGGGCTGAAGTAGTGCACAGCAAATCACCATTGCAGTCAGAACCATGTTCTTTGAGTGGACAATGCATTCTGTGGGATATCCTGAAAACATTATTATTATCATTTACCTGTTGGTGGGCCTGGAGGACTGGAGTTGGGGATCACTGCTCTACACCACTCACTCTGAGATGGGATTGTATAAACAGTACATGCAACTATGACACCAAGGCTAACCTACTATAATGAGACCAAAGATGCAGCTTTATTATTTACATAGACAGACCATATCTAATTGCATAGATATCCTAAAAGTGTAACTTAATAACATCTCAAAAATCAGACTTTTGATAGAAGAAGCAATAGGGAGCAGGACTGGGATTGCTATTTAACCCCTTTCCCACCGAAGCCTATTGTTTTCTTTGTTGAATTCGTTTCTCCCTCTCCGCCTTCCTAGAGCCATAACTTTTTATTTTTTAATCTACATAAACATATGAGGGCTTTTATTTTGAGACACAAGATGTACTTTCTAATGGCGTCACTCACCACACTATAGAATACACTGGGAAACCACAAAAAAAATTCTAAGTGGTACAAAATTTTTAAAAAACCATACATGCGCCATGTTTGCGGGAGTTTTGTTTTTATGGTGTTCAATCTTCAATGCAAATGATGTGTTATCTGTATTCTACAGGTTGATATGAATCTGGCAATACCAAACATTTGCTATTCTTCACATTTTTGCCACAGCACCATTTTCTGCGATTTGTACTTTTTATTGGTACTAGTTTGGAATACATGTAACTTTTTTCATCACTTTTATTCCAATTTTTAGGGGACGTGAAATGACCAAAAACCTGCAAATTTTGGTGTTTGGAAATTTTTTTCTTGCTTAGTGTTCAGTGTACGGGATAAATGATGTTATATTTTAATAGGACATTTACGGATGTGACAATACCAATTATGTGTAACTTTTTACATGTTATGTTCTTTATTTGTAAAATGGCAAAAGGGGAGAGTGATTTGAACTTTTAATTCTTTTTTATACTTTCAAACTTTTTTTCTTTTTACTTTAATATTGACACCCCTTTGGCTGCTTGACCACAAGGGGGGTGTGATTGTTAAAAAAGCCTTCACAAGGCTTCCAGCTGCCATGTAAACCGATCGGGACCCGTCATTTGGCCGTGGGGTCCCGTTCCAAGTGAGAAAAAAATCATAGCACCATTTCTCATTAATTTAGACGTCATGGCCGTGATCGCTGCAGCATCTAAAGAGTTAAACAGCACGGAAGGGAGTTGGCTCCATTCTGTGCTGTTACTGACAGTTGTCAGATACAATTAGCAGCCGGCACCCACCAGCCAAATTAGACTATTTTTGGGGGGGGCAGTTGCCATACAGCCTCTTCAATGTGATCACTGTATTTCCTGTCTTTCAAAAACTAATAGAGGTGGCCACCACAATTTTTTTTGCATAATCCACCTTTGCTTGTGAAACTATTAGCAGACTGCCAGGTCCCATTTACAATCGCCTGTAGTCTGATGTAAACTCACACTACAGGCTTTAGTAAAGCAGCCATATCTATTAAAAGGCGGCAAGAAAAACCGCAGAGGATTTTTTTCCTCTGACATCCACTATTATCTTAAAGGGGTTTTCCCATCTCACACATTGATGACATACCGATAGGATCTGCCATCAATGTGTGATAGGCACACGTCCAATGTCTATAAAGAGAACAGGCTCCTGAAACTCCTATCCCAAAATGCAAAAGTTGCACTTCCAGAATGCAGAAATGGCGGTGCTTGTGTGGTTACTTTCCATTCATTTCAATGGGAGTTGTGTGCTTGCATTCAGCTGCAGTCTGAACTTCCATTAAAGGGAATCTGTCGCCAATTTTTTTCTTTACTTATTAAATCAAGACCCTGATCCATATTCTTTTCCTCTCAGTCGTTTTATTTCCTGATTGTAGATTTCTCTTTTCGGCCGTCTATATATGATTGTGGGGAAGACATTCTTGCTTGCACTGCTTTAACTGCAGTCAGAGAGATACTTTAGAGCAGCTTCATGCACATAGCATTCTTAAAGAGAACCTGTCACATAGTTTTTGCCCCCCTTGCTGAGGACAGAACAAGGTAGTGTCAGACCTGCTGTTTCCAGCGCTGTGTCCCTTATTCTGTAAGATACTGTAGTTTTCGCTTATTTAATGCTCAAATCTGCAGTTTTCAGCAAGAAGTCATTCGAAGAGTCCTTCAGAGTGTCAGTTTTTTTCAAACCCCGCCCATGAGGCTAGCCCCGCCCATCTCAACTGAGAAACCTATTACTTTGAATAGGTAGAAACATGTGAATAACTGTCAGTGGGCGGAGCTAGTCTTTGGTGGGCGGGGTAACACCTGCTCATGAATAAGATTTGAGGGGTAAATGCTCTAAAACTCCTGCATCTTACAGAATAAGAGACACAGTGCTGGAAACAGCAGTTCTGTCACTAGCTTGTGTTGCCCTCAGCCAGGGGGGCAAAAACTATGTGACAGGTTCCCTTTAAGACAGATTCTGTCCCATAGACTTGGATAGGAGAGTTTTCACTGTGAAGGGAGGGGAGAGGGGGAGCTGTGACATCTCTTGTGACTGGTGGATCCTGTGTTATCTGTACACAATGGTGTCTCCTTTCAGTTTGACCCTGCTTTTACTGATAAAGGACTACTGAAAAGCTCTCTACACAGAGCAGGAAGTTTCAGACGATTATTAGGCCTAGTGGCCAAAGTGAAAACTGCAGGACTTAAGAAGTATTAAAAAAAACAGTGAAAGTGATCTGGAAAATGAAAAAAAACATAACCAAAAATTCCTAAAAATGTGTTTAACATAAAAATGTGAGTTAAACAAGAAGTAATTTTTTGATGACACATTCCCTTTAAAATGAATGGAGAGTGACTGTGCAAGCATGGCCACTTATCCATTCTGAAAATAAGGTTTTAGAGGCCTGTTGTCGAGATAGGTATGGGTTCCCCCTCTGGAACCAGCATCTATAACACAATGATGGCATATCCTATGATATGCCTTCAATGTATGAGATAGCAATACCTCTTAAAAGGGCCCTTCCAGGTTTTTATTTTTTCCTGTAGTTCATTAGAAATTGCTTCTAGTTACACAGTAGTGCTAGTAATTTTTCTAGCAGTTTTTTTAGTTGCTGAATACAGGA
Organism: Phyllomedusa bahiana; assembly: GCA_025379985.1. NCBI lineage: Eukaryota > Metazoa > Chordata > Amphibia > Anura > Hylidae > Phyllomedusa > Phyllomedusa bahiana. Next base: position 40,564 of record JAODAL010002063.1, on the reverse strand, counting down.
TTTGTCGCTGCTGCCACTGGATCATGTGACCTGTACTCTGAGTAGCTGAATACCCTAGCATGGTTGTGTAAACCAGTAATTAACCTCTTTATTCATTCTAATGGGAGGTTAAAAGTCTCTCTCCTAGGAATGCATAGAGAGACAAATTTCCTATCAGCATCAAAATCATGGTGTCTTTCAACCAACCAGAGTGCAGGTCATGTGACCTAACAGAGACTGTTGCATCAGCCAGAAATCCTATATTGAGCTGCAGGTAAGCAAAGTTACTGATATTACAGTGTACCTAAAGCAATTTCTAATGACCTAAGGAGAAAAGAAAACCTGGAGTGGTCCCTTAATAAGTAGTTGTAATAGCAGTAATTCCACAAATAAGAATACATTATGGAATTGCTATATTAGCAAGAACCTTCAAAACAGACATTGTAAAAATGAATGACTAGTAACAGAACATTTGTCTAAGTGGCTGTAACATTGAGAAGGATTGGGTTAATAAAAAGTTCAATTAACTATGGTACATTACTGGTATAAATAATACATACTGGGATGTGCAGATTGACGATATGTGTACATACGATCATTTAACTACTATAGAGGGACAGATGTCTAATCATGCTGCTGGTATTGCACAGAACTGACTCCACAGCTGCATTGCGAGGTAACTGGATGCTGGGTTGCAGATGCTTTGGGACTTCACTGTTCTTTTGGCGTCTATGATGGTAATATATCATTTTAATTTGTCTAATTTTGTATTGGCACCAGCTAGGCTTCTGTGATTTATTATTAATGCATCTGTACTGCATACCTCCTAGCATAGCAAATATCCCAGTGCTAACCATAGAGAATTTTCTAATTTTTAACTAACAATCCAATATTTTTAATTAACAGAATGATCATCGATAAATTTGAGATCAGTGATGACATTCAGAGATTTTTCTAAGATTTTAATGATTGTACTATCATAGGGATATTTGTTAGAAAATCCTCAGCAGAGCTATTTTCTGCACAAGGTTTATTGAAGGATTTTTGAACTTGATGGATATAACAATAACCTGAAAAAGATATTTTTTCAGGTTGTAACACAGCAGTGGTTTTATCATTAACCCCTTCGCTACCACAATAGGATATTATCATTAACCCCAAGACCATCAGGGATTTAAAATGAACCTCTTTACCCCCTTAAATTACTTTTAATAAGATATTATTAACATTAAACCACCTTAGACCAACAAACATAATATCATTACAGGGGTTGTCTCATTACAAAGATTAGCTTTCACGATGTAGGGAACAGTTAATGAAAACATTTTCCAAATATATTGCTTTATTTTTCTTTGTTGAGGAGATAAAAGTGATTTTATCATCTCTGAGTGCACTCAGCTTTCTCTAGGTTATCAACTTGCTCTGCTCACAGAAGAATCTAGAACCCCACCAAAAAAATGAATACAACTACAAAATTTTATTGATATACATTAAAAACTCCCTGATACAAAAAATTGTGCAATAAACCTTCCCTATACGGTCAAATACCAAAGTATAGAAAACACCTAAAGACAATAACCTAGATAAAGAAGCACAAGATGAATATACAGCATCAAAAGCACATGTATCAAACGTATGGTCCTATAGGGGCCTATTTAAATATCTGAAATTTCACGTTTTGCAGATCGCTGATATATATAAAGCTTTTGCGAGAAAAAAAGGAAAAAAAAAAATAAAATAAAAATAAAAAAAATTCCACAACACTTGAAAAACCCTAAATAGCGAACTATGTGAACCTATCCAAAAGGGGGGGCCCCCCGCCAAAAGCGGCGACCCCCTTTCCAAGGCTGTCCCTCAATCTAAATAGAAAGAAAAAACAAGCAGTGAAATAATAAAATACCGCTTTTTTTGGACAGGAAATTTCAATGTCCACAAAAAAGTCCTGCCATTTCCCCAGAAAAAAAAAGAAAAAAGGGTTCATCAGGGGCCCAAAAATACGTATATAACCACCAAATAAGGTGGTAAGAATACGGGTGGATAGGGTTTGTAACGCAGGGTGGATTCGCTGGGCCAAAACGCAAGCGATATAGCTAACCCACGGCAGGGAACGGAGTCAAAAGACCCCCCGGTTTTCACCGGGCCCCGCTGCAAAGCGGGAGGGACTTGCGCGGGGGGGAGGCTGTCAGGTCGTTCCCCCTACGTGACTTCTTGCGATGGCGGCTGGGGTACAGCGTGGTACCAGAGAATAAGACGTGTGGGGGACAGGCAGAAGGTCAGGGCAGGCGGCAGGGTTCGGGTCAAGAAGGCAGAGGTCGGGCAGGCGCAAACAGGCAAGGTAGGAAACGAAAGCGGGCGGAAGGTACACGGGTAATCAGGACAAACAAATACACTTAGACGCCGGTAAACACACCAACCAAACTGGCAGGGTGTGGGGGGCGTGTACCTTACATAGGACCAGCGGTTTTATAACCAATTAAGGGCGCGTCCCCTTTAAAACCAGTCCACCCGTCGCGCGGGGCCTTAAGAAAAGGGTACGCCGCGGGGTTTGTCGACCCGGAAAGAGGGGGGATGGGGGGACTGGTGGTACGGGGTTCCCCCCAGAAGCGAAGGACCAGGGTGGGGCAGCCGCAGCTCCTGCGCCGGACCCGTAAGCACAGGGGGACGGCCGGGCGCCGCGTGCCTGACAGACCCCCCCCCCCCCTTTGCTCTCCCCCTTTTTCCTTTTGGAATTTTAGAGAGGGATAGGGGCGGGTTGGGCCTCGGGTTTCCCCCATAAACGCCCCTCCGGACCGAAGCCCTTCCAGTCAATAAGGAAAAACCCCGTTCCCCCCTCACCGTTCTTCTCCGCCAGCCCCCCTTTTACTCAAAGTGTTATCTGTTTAGCAACAGGAAGGGGAAAGACGATCACGGGAGAAGGGTTCACACCCCCGGCTTGAGGAGGGAACGTGAAACGCGTTGGGATAGTAGGTCGGGGGCAAGCGGAGCTTATGGGAGACGGGGTTCAGTCGCCGAATACCACAAAAAAACCCAAGTACTTGGGGACCCCAACTTGTAGCTTGGCACCTTTAAAAGTGGTGTACTTCGCGGAAAACCGAACCCTATCGCCTGGCCCCCAAATTTTGGGGGGACGGGGGCCTACGATCCTGTCACCCGGCCTGGTGAGGGCGAAGCTCGTAGAGGGCCTGTCGTTGAGTTGCCAGAGAGCCTTGATATCCTTTACTTGGGCCCCAACGGCGGGACAAGAGACAAGGTAGGGGGGGGAGAGGTGGGCGGGGATGAAACCCAAGCGACAAAAAAGGGGGGGCCCCCAGGGGATTTAAATCTAAAGAGTTATAAAAAACTCTCCCCGGGGGGAGAAGATGGACCATTTACCCTGACGAGTGGCACAAAGTGCTGCAAGTGGGACCCAAACCTGGTTAACCCGCTTACCTCCCCTTTTAGTTTGAGGGGGTATGCAGATAAAATCCAGCCGAATCTGCAACTGACAGCACAGAGACCGCCAAATTTTTTAGCAAAAACTGGACCCCCTGTCAGAGAAAATAGCAAAGGGAGCCCGTGCAAGGGGGAAAAATGTGATGGAAAAAAATGTTGGGCCACTGGGGGCAGGGGTAACCCAGGCAGGGGATAAAGGAACCATTTTGGAGAAACGATGGGTCCCCACCAATGACCGTGTTTAGATGAGGGCCCGGAGATCTGTGACAAAGTCCATGGCGACATGGGTCCGGGTTTTTTTTCCGGCACAGGGAGAGGCAGCAGGAGGCCGGGGTTTTGAGGCGAGGAACCTTTTTCCCGGGCACAGGAGGAGCGGGCCAGCACAAAGTCCCGGGTGGGCCCCAAGTAATAACGGGAAACCAGCTGAAGAGACTTATGGACTCCTGGATCCAGCAGTTGGGAAGAATTTCCCCCACCTCGGATTCGGGGCCGCAAGGCAGGGGCCATACGTCTTCCCAGGGGCAAGTGTTGAAGATCCAGGGGGCACCCGCAACAGTTTTTGGAGGAAATTTTGTGCTGTGGAGGAGACTCAAGCCCCACCGAACCCGAAGCAGAGATAGGGCGCGGTTTTTGCGTTTTTTTCCCGGGGGGGCCGAAAAGTGTAGGGGGAAGAAAAAACGGGAAAAAAGAGCGCCATTGGGCCTCCCCGGGGATTCAGGCTTTGAGCCACTGAAGATAAAAGGGTTTTTTTTATGGTGGGTGAAGTGTCAATAGGGTGACGACCCCCCTCCAAAGGGGACGCCACTCTTCCAGACCCAACTTTAGGGCCATCCCCGCGATCCCCTATGGATAATTCTTCTGGGCGGAAAGAAGTTTGGAGAAGAATCCACACTAGCAGTTTCCCCAGGGGGGATCTCTGCGGAGGACAGCCCGGCCCCCCACCGAGGAAGCATCCACTTCCAGAATGAATGGGGGTTCGGGCCGGGCGAGACAAGCCCGGGAGCAGAGTGAATGCCGATTTGAGACTGTTGAAGGCTTCTTAGCTTCGGGGGGGGGGGCCCAGGATTTGGGCTTCCCTTTCTTCTTTTTTTGCGCCCCCAGGGGAGCCCAAAGGTAGAAAAATTGGGAAAAATTGTTAAAATATTGGCAAACCCAGGAATCGTTGAATGGTCCGAAGGCCCCCCGTTTGGCCACGCAACACGCGGAGAGTTTTGAAGCACCATCTGGAGGCCCTTATCAGAGACGATGTACCTAAAAAAGGGTAAGCTGGTACATTCAAAGGACACTTTTCGGGTTTGGCAAAAGCTGATGGGGGGCGGAAAATCGCCTGAGGGCCCGGCGGACGTGGTGGCGATGGTTCGGATCCGGGGAAAAGGGTTTGAATATGTCCAAGTAACAATAATACAGCTGTAGAGTAGGTCCCGGAAGATTCGTTGACAAAAGTTCTGAAATACGCAGGGCGTTTTCAAGACCCAATGGCATAACCAATACTCGAATGGATCCCGCGTTTTTAAAGCCCCCTTTCCACTCCGCCTTCTCGAATACAATTAAATTATAAGCACCGCTAGATCCACTTGGAAAAAAAATTTTTGCGCCAGCAGGCGGTCGAAAGTTTTGGGATCAAGGGGAGGGGGGAGCGGTTTTTTTTAAAAATTTTATTTAAGCCCCGTAGCGATGCGGGCCGGAGAGACCCCTTTTTTTTTTCTCCCGAAGAAAAGCCCGGGTCATGCCGGAGACGGGACTTACAAAAAGAACCTTTGCGGAGGGTTTTCCTTATGAATCAGACATCGCCTTAGTTCCGGGACGGAGGGGGGTAAACCCGGGCTTGAGAGGAGTACGCCGGGGTTTCAGCTCAATGGGACAGTCATAAGGCCCGGGGGTTTGGGGGAAGCGTTTGGCCTGTCTCTCCCAAAAAAACATCAGCAAAAGTCCCAGTATGGGGTAGGTGACCTGGAGGAGGGTTGGCAGACTTAGGGGGGCAACCTGAGGGGCGGTTGCGGGTTTAGAAGGCAATGAGGCACGCGGGGCCCCCCCCGCTGACTTACCTGTGTCCAATCCAAGGGCGGGGTATGGTCCTGCCCCTGGGAGGGCCCGAAGGGTTTCGGAGGAGGGTCGAGGCGACAAGAGTTTTCAACGTTTCCTTTGGGGCCCCAATCTGCAAGAAGAGGGGGAGTACAGAAAAAAGGATAGCGTCTTAAGGCATTCCCCCGACCGAGGAGACGGGGAATCAAGGAAGGGCGAAACCCGGTCACAAGTCTTGGCTTATGAAGTTTCCCCGCCGATCCCGAATCAATAAAGGCGGTGGGGCCCGAAATGTGCTGTCCGGGGGAAAAAATCCAATTCATCGGGCATGGTCAATAGGAGAGGCCGCCTGAAAATAGGGTCCCTCTCCTACGAGCCCCCAGGTGTGGAAGTTTCCGGGCGCACCGGACAGTCCCAAAAGAAAAAAGGCCAGAACCCCCACAATGAAGCAAGCTGCTTCAGACGGGCCTAGAACGTTCCTCTGGGGCAGGTGGGCCCCTTTCGACCCGCATGGTTTCCCCTTCAAGACCCTCGGGGAGGAAGAGGTGACCTGGAAAGTGGGGGCCAAGGGGGGAAAAAGGGGTGGACGGACGGTTTCCCGTTGAAGGCGGAGCTCTTGGGTTTCCTTTGGCGAAACGAATATCCACTCGGGTGGCTAAATGGTTTGGAAACCAAAGCAGCTGGGAGATCCCACGGGGAGCTCATCCCTTTATTGCCCGAGAGGCCTTGCCAAAATGTCGCCCCCAAAGGTTCGTTATTGAGTCCAGCTCTGAAACGAGAGTGCGAAACTGCACCGAATACTGCCCCATGTGGTGTCACCCTGAGAATCCCCAAACAGCGTGCGGCTGCCGAAGAAGTACGGGCCCGGTTCCCCAAAGATGTGCGGAACCCCGGGGGAAGGTTTGGGAAACCCCGTCAAGGGATCCCCCGTCCCATATGGCGTAGCCCCAAACCAACCCAACCAAAGGCATTAGAAACCACCTTCACGCTCTTGGGAAACCCCCCTCCTTTTCACCTTTCCCCGGGACTTGGGGAATATCTAAAAGGGGGAGGCACTCAAAATCCCGAAAGGCGAAACAGGGGCAATTATGCCGGGCAATGGAGTGGGTGGGGGTGGCAGACGTGGAGGCCGGGGAAGGGTTCTGCTCATGGCCGCCCCAGCTTTTCTTACTCGTTTTCTTGCTGGGCGCAGCTGTCGGACGTCCTGGAGATAGGGAGAGGTACCCTGGCGGAATCCATGGCCTTTTTTACTGAACGAGGAGTGATTTGTGGCCCAAAGCAAGCGATGATAGCTAAAACCCGCCCGGGAAGGAGCTAATAGCCCCGGTTTTCACCCGAGCCCCCCGCAAACGGGAGGGCTTGCTGCGGGTGAGGCTACCAGGTCGTTACCCCTGACGTGCTTGCTTGGATGGCGGCCCGGTACGCGTGGTCCAAGAGAATCCCGAGACGTAGTCGGGACAGGCAGAAGGGTCCGGGGGCGGCAGAGGTTCATGGTCGAGACAGGCAGAGGGCAGGGGAGGGGGCAAACAGGCAAGGTCGGAAACTTAAACAGGGGACTGGGGACAACGGGTAATCAGGACAGAACAGCAATCACTCTAGCTTCGGTAAACCCCCCACAAATGGCAGAGAGTGCTGGGGGGGTTACCTTTATAGGACCAGCGGCCCTCAATAACCCCCTTAAAGGGCGCTGGGCCCCTTTTAAAAACCGTCCAGCCCTCGCGGGGGCCGCTCCCTTAAAAAAATGGGTACCGCGGCGGTTGCAGAGCCCCGGGGAAAAGGAGCGGGGGCTGGTGAGTAGGGGTTTTCCAGCCCAAAGCAGAAGGACCACGGCTGCGGGCAGCCGCATCCTGCGCCCGGGCCCAGTGCGCAGGGGACGGCCGTGGCGAAACCGCGGCGCCCCAGTGCCTGAAAAAGGGGTGAACAAAGAGATACCAACTTTCAACTTGCTTCCTGCTCTCCCCGGATTGTCTTATCTGATAAAAAAGGTCATTATCACACAGAAAATGCCGGGGCTTGAGAGTTGATGTTATCTATCTCACAAATAAGGAGACTAATTACTTTTGTTTACTTTGCCCCGAAGCTTTTCTGGACCTTTTAAAAAAACATTTCCTGCTCTCATTTTGAGTAATTAGTAGACCTTGAATCAAGCAATATGCTAATACCCAGGAATGATGATGCTGATTTAAAGCTGCTTTTGGCTCTGTGAAACAGCATACTGAGACAACCCCTTTACCCATAAAAGAAGAATGTGGCCATTGCTGAAATGTCTGTTTTATTAAATACCTATGGTCCCTGTGAAGTTACATTTCTGGAACACTGTCTCAGAAATCTGTGTTGTTCTGTTCCTCTGTTATTCCTCCTAGACATTTATTACTGAATCTGTCAGCTGGGTGTTACCAATTGGGGGTGTGACTATCCTAATATAGCTTATGTAGAACTGCAGAATCCACAGAAAAAATAATGAAATAACATTAAAAATGTGCTTAATTTAGAGGGATATGTTATTCAGAAAATATTTTTTTCTACTGGATTACTCCTTTAATTGGACCTGAAGTATAAAAATTACAAACAATTTACATATATACTTACTATATACCTTACTTTTTTGTTGGTTTTCTGGCTTCTGAGACCTACATCTTTTCTTAATAGTGACATAACTCAGGTTGGAATAGTTTGGGCATTATGGTTGTTCGATGAAGCATACCATTATGGACCAGGGAACACAAAGGAAGTCTTAGGACAGAGGTAATGGGGGTACATAGAAAATTTGATAAACCCAAATACTCTGGATAGGTTTTTCAACTGAAATTAGCCCCAGTGACCAAGAATATCAGCGTGTAAAGCCAAATCCCAAGGCAGACGCAAAGTGCTGATAAAAAAAGAATCTATGCTCACATCTTCCCCCAATCCCCATGACCAGTGGAAGGTAAGTATAGATTGTTTTATGTGGCCCCAGGAGCATTATAAACATTTTCTAACAAAGTGGACCACCCCTTTAAATAATAAATGAAAACTAAAGGCTATGCCTTTTTTCCTAACTACCTCTGGTCTAGTATAAAATATACCAAACAACAACTGTTGAAGATTTTTAGTATATTATGCCCTCATTTATTAGGATGATTTTACACGGAGCGTTTTTGGTGCTTTTTTGACAGGTTTTTGGATACGTTTTTTGTGTAGGAAGGCACAGCAGTTAATGCTGTACATTTCTGCACAAAAAATGCACCTAAAAAACGCTCTGTGTGAAAACACCCTTAACGTGGTTGCACCAGAAAAGTGTCCTAAAATGCTCTAAACGGTAGTGCCTGTCCGAGACACATTTTTATTGGTTTAAGAGACTTTCTGCTCACTGCTTGACAGGTGAGCGCGGCCTACCGGAAAGTGTGTGTGACTTACAGGAAAGTGGTATGTGGCTTCTATGTGATCTGCTGCGCCCAGATCTGCGCATGGCATGAAAAAGGGTGGGGCATAGTTGACATTGGGTGTAGCTTTTTAGAAAGGTTCGTGAACCCATGCAACATTGTGCTGCAAAATTATGCCATAATATTCTGGCGTATTCTGTGAGCTGCTGTTGTAAATCTAGTTCCCTTTTTTTCACAGTCTGTCTAAGTTTACACTGCCAAATTTTTTACAGCTACCTTTGAAGGTTTTGTCCAGCAGAGAAAAAACTATTGAAATGGTGCCAGGTGCTGGAGCTGGGTAAAAAAAAAAAAAAAAAGAAAAAAGTTATGCTAACCTACCTATCCCGTGCCACTCCAGAGCTCAGTGATGATCCATTCCTCTTCACTGCTGGGTTCTTGTCTCGAAAGAAGAGAGGCTCGGGTTCAGATAACTCCTTTAACTATTTTCTGCATTTCCTCATATTTTACTAATTGGTCATTCCCATCTCAGACATTTATGGCATTCATGACTAGCCACACGGAACCCTATGTACCCCATGTACATAACTGTATCAACAACTACACAGAATAGAGAGATGGCCCTGTTCATTTTAGTGGGAAATTTTTAACTACAAAACAAAATCACTCCCGGGCCCCAGAAAACCCCCTAACCGGGGAAATTTCTATTTTTTTTAATTAATTTTTGAAAAAATTTATTGAAAGATTTTTCCAGTGTATAAACAAAGCAAGGAAAGACCTAGAAAGATTTGCCAATATGTTCAAAAAATACAGGTCTGGCAATAAAATGGTGAAGGCACAATGAATAACAACGATACATCAAGTATGCGACAGATGGAACCGGATAAATATCTCAAAAAAAACATTGAAATTTCATCAACCCAAGGTTTCAAAAATTTATTCCTATAAAACTTTTGTGGAGAAAAACTGTCATTTTCTGCAGAAGAAGAAAGAAACATAAGACACGGACACAAGAAACGTAAGGGAAGGAAGAAGATGGGAGAGGGAAGGGTAGAAGAAAGAAGATGAGAAACAATGAAGACCAAATTTGGTTTCAAAAGGGGTTTTTCTCATTACATGTTCATCTTTCCCCCATCCCCCTTTTCTTTGGTTTTATTTGAATTTAGGGGCGTGTTACTGGCTTTGCTAGCACTAAAAGCCAGTCTGAGCTATACAACCCGTGCTGGAGTCTATCAGGAGAATAAACAGGTTTTAGCTATACGACCCGAGAACTATGCCCGCCCATACAAGAGGGGAATCGTGAAAGGTAGGACAAGTTTTAATGGACATATATTGCAAAAAGGGCTTGTTTTTCAAAAATCTTTAAAATAAAAAGCAATCATTGAAGAACAAAACCCCCTTTTAACGTGATGCTGATCCCAATAAATGGGCCCTGTAGACTATCCTTTTTAAAAAGTTAAAATTTTCAGTAAGGAGGCAGTTAAATTCAACCTTCAAAACTGAACCCCCTTTATAAGGTCAATTCACGTTTCTTATTTTGGAAAAGCCCATTGGGTGTGGAGACTTATACACTATTAGTCGTTCCACTGAAATGTAAATCTATATTCTAAAGGGCTCATGGGAAATGAGCCAAGAATCTGTAGTGCCGCCTATTAGACGTAGCATTACTAAATTCAATGAGCCTTGCAATGTAAATAGGATTAGAGCCAACCAGATATTCATCTGCAGACAACTGTTTCCTGGTGTTGCCCTGCATCAGTGCAGAGTAGAATACTGTTTGGCTGGGTCAGAGGGTCTAGAAGTAGATGGAAAAAGGTAACATTCCTAATTAGGGAGAGGCACCATGTGGGTGTGTGGAGACTTATATGCCATTAGTCACTCCACTGAAATGTAAATATATTCTAGAGGGCTCATAGGAAATGATCTAGCACTCTTGTAGCTAAGCCTATTTATATTACAAGCCCCCCCCTCCCCCCTCCGATCTGAATTGAAGAACTCCACACACAGTAGGTGGTGCTACAAGAGTCATGGCTCATTTCACATGAGCCCTTCAGAATATCAGAAATGCCAGAGAAGAGAACAGAGAGACGCACATGCTGTACAACACTGGCACTGAAAAGGATGGAGGGCCAAGGGATCCCCGTTCTTGAGATAGGTGGGACCTGCATCTATTTTGTCACTATGAAGTAAATCCTTGAGATGGGAATACCCCTTTAGGTATGTCCTCTTTGATATTTTGCAGCCAGACCTTCATGAGGGAAAAATATATGGTTTATACATAATTTATTTGTAGCTGGAAACAATGGTGCAGCAGCCGCATACACATATATCTGTATAGAAGTTGCATACACAAAACAGTAGGATATTTCTAATCAAAACTAATTGCAAAGTGTAACGGAGGTGGTAGTGGATCCTCTGGACCACCAGAAGCGATGGCCTAAGCCATGCCAGGGAGCGGAGTCTAAGTAGGTCCGGTTTTCACCAGAGCCCGCCGCAAAGCGGGATGGACTTGCTGCGGCGGATTACTACCAGGTCGCTACCCCCTGACTTGACCTTGCTTGCGGTGGCAGCCGAGGTGTTGCGCGTACAGAATCGTGAAGCAGGCTCATAGACGGGGACAGGCAGAAGGTCAGTGCAGGCGGCAGTGGTTCATAGTCGGGGACAGCAGAAGGTCAGGACAGCGGATAAGGTTCGTGGTCAAAGGAGGGAGGCAAAAGGTAGGGTAAAACAACGGTAATCAGAACAAGACTCTCGGGAACGCTTCTCTCTAGGCCCCAGGGCACTATCGATTCAGCAATGTGCCCAGGAAGGGGCAGAGCTTAAATAGGGTCAGCACCAGTGAGACAATCACCTGCGTGCTGTCCCTTTAAATTTCCTGCAGTGCCCGCGCGCGCAACACAGGGGGGGCCCCGCGACCCGCCGACATCAGGAGCGCGCGCCGGGATGGACACAGGAGCGAGGCGAGGTAAGTAGGATCCCGAGCCGCCGGGGTGTCCGCAGCCCGAGCGCTGGGCTGCGGCACCGGCCGCAGCAGGAGACGCTACGGTGTTGCGGGTGTGCCTGCGACCAGACACGGGGGTCGCAGGGACACCCGTAACACAAAGTTGCTTGTATATTTTCAGTGCAAGGAAAAAATGCAAACAATTCCAAAGGTATAGATAGCTTTTAAGAAAATGCATTAACCATCAAATCAAATGTCCACATTCAGGTCAGTGTTGTGGAAACCTGAGGAGTTGCTGGGAGTAAGTGATTTGTATTCATTAAGCAGCAAGCATCCTCATTGTAGAAAGGTCATGATCATCTAACTTCATCGAGAGAAAGAGTAAAACAATGAAATACTATTCATAAAGTAAACAGAGCAAAAAACGTTAAAAAAAAGTCTACAAAGGCTAAAAAAAAAAAATTATCTTTAGGAAAACCTTAGGGGCAGGTGAGGCAGGCAGTTGGCCGAGATGCCATTCACCCATAAAAATGACCCAGTGGTCAACATTTCACTGTGCAGGAGAGGAAACAGCTTTTTTTTTTTAAAAGCATTTAGACTTGCCTATACCTATCTACGGGGTGGCTATATTTACCTATCTACAGGAGGGCTATATCCAACTACAGGAGGCATATACCTACCCATAGGGGGATGATATCGACCAACTTACAAGTGGCTATATCTACCTACCTACAGGGGGGGCTATGTCTACTTACCTACAGGGCGGAGGCTATATCTACCTGCAGGGGGCACATATCTAGCTACAGAGAGCATATACCTACCTACAGAGGGGATATAGCTACCTATATGGGGACTATATCTACCTACGGGGGGCATATGTATCTACTTACAAAGGGCCTATATATATATATCTACCTACAAGGGGTTTATATACCTACCTACTAGGGGCTTATATACATACCTACTGGGGGACCTCTATACCTACCTACCTGTAGGGGGTCAATATGCTTACATACAAAGAACCCATATTCCTACTTGAGAGGAGGACTATATAACTACCTATCTACTTAAAGGGGTTTTGCCAAGAAGTGATTTAATCAGCTAACAAGCTGAATTTGAGCCTTGAGCCTTGAAAAGAGGGGCATTGTGTTTCTGTCGTTAAAAAACAAGTACCTCCTCTGTGATGTCATAGCACCACCTCCCCTGCACGTTCCCGAGGAGGCTCAGTCTCTGTTTGGGTGGGGCAAACATTGTTTTGCTACATCACAGAGGAGAACTATTGTGCACAAGTTAATGGGTTTTGTTTTATGCCTCTTATCTGCTCAGGAGAGATTAGCCATAGTTGCCAACTTTTGAAAATGAAAAAGCAGGAGATTTTAGTGGGAGGCGCGCGTAGCGCGCCGCGGCAAAAATTTGCATGGGCACGCCCATTTCGGTATGCCACGCCCCTTCAAAAAGCCACACCCACCCCCACCTAAAATGCAAAAACGGCTTTGGAAGAAAAGCCCGGTAGATCCCCCTTTTAGCCAGGTAGTAACCCCCCATAAGCAGGAGTGCCCCTTACAGGCAGGTAGATGCCCCCTTGTAGCCAAGTAGAGGCCCCCTCTGTAGCCAGGTAGGTGCCCCCCTTTGTTAGCCAGGTAGGTGCCCCCCCTGTGTTGCCCGGTTGGGCCCCCTCTGTTGCCAGGTAGATGTCCCCTCTGTTGCCAGGTAGTGCCCCATTGTTGCCAGGCAGTGCCCCCATTGTTGCCAGGTAGTGCCCCCTGTTGTCAGGTAGATGTCCCCATTGTTCCCCAGGTAGATGTCCCCATTGTTGCCGGGGTATTCCCCCTCTTTGCCGGGTAATGTCCCCTCTGTTGCCAGGTAATGCCCCCCTCTTTTGCCAGGTATTGCCCCCATTTTTTCCCCAGGTAGTGCCCCCATTGTTGCCAGGTAGGCCCCCATTGTTCCACAGACCCCCCCCCCCCATATAGCTAATAAAAATAAAAAAAATAATAGCCACTTACCTCACCAGGCCTGCAGCCCGGCCGCCCCGGACATCTCCCGCGGCGCAGGGGGAAGTGAGAGCAGCCGCGTGTACCCCCCCGCAGCCGCGCTCATTTCCCCCCGCGCCGCTGACCTGAAATGGCGGCGCACACCCCGCCCCGGCAACGGGGGGAGGAGGGAGGAGGGAGGATCCCCCCTCCTCTTCCTGCACAGCGAGACTCCGGGGGGGGGGGGGGGGGGGTGAAGCTGGGGCAGCGGCCGTTTCACCCCCCTGTAGGACGGCCCGGCGGCCCCAGAGAGCCAAAGGCTCTCTGTCGCCGGGGCCCCCATTTAAAGGCCAACCCCCCGGGGGAGGGGGGGGGGCCCCCAAATAGGGGGACCCCCCCGCCAAAAACGGGGAGTTTGCATGTAGGGAGATTAGCTTCAGGCGGGCAGCTTTTTTTTCATCCTTCAGGGCCCAAGTGAGCCAAGGGAGATCTGCAATCTTTACTCTGAAATTACATTAAAATTTGGGGATTCTCTAAAAAAGAAGATTTGAAAGGCGAATTGTTCAAAAAAAAAGAAGTGGAATTCGTTTAGAATTTCAGGAAAACTTTGGTTCGGAACGAAGTCGAACTTTGGGGGACTTCGTGTGAACAAAGTGTGCTTTTGATTGATAAAATGGCTGCAAGCACATGGCATTACATGGGGCAAAGAACTCTGGGAGGAAGAAGGGCATAGCCTGCATGACATGTGCAGAGATGAAGCCAATCAGAGACCGGCGGGATTCTGTGACGTCACCGCACTATATAAGTCCGGGCGCGACGCTGGGAGCTCACACTCCTCTCACTGTACTGATTAGCGACGGTGCTGCCGCGGCTGCTTATGATAGCTGATAATAAAGAACTCATTTTTATACAGCGATTTTTGTGGGGTGTCTCAGCTTGTCTCAGAGACTGCTTCTCTTAATGTTCTATTTCTGATTTTGTGGGGTATTGGATCTGAAGTCCAGTGTGCGTCCAGTGCAGCTGCTTCTACATTTTAATGCTATCTGCTCACAGCACATTGAATCTCCAAAGGTTATCTAAGCCTGTTCCGGTTGTATTCATTTAAGGAAACAGCGTTTTTACTTTACACCTACCACTGTATTTTTGGCTGCTCTATTCTTTTGCACAATTTACATTGTGTAGTTTAAAAAACACGCCATTGTAACACGCTACAAAGCTCGTAGTTTTTGGTTGCTCAATTGTTTGGTGCAATTTATATCCAGGGGTTAATTAAGCGTTGTACTGCTGCTGTGGTGACTAAAAGAAACCGTTTATTTCACCGCCAAAAAAGGCATTTTTCCTGTAGCATAATTCACAAGCAATCGTTAATTACAAGTTTTCCTCTTATTGTGTAGCGTAAAAAACACGCCATTGTAACACGCTACAAAGCTCGTAGTTTTTGGTTGCTCAATTCTTTTGCGCAATTTACATCCAGGGGTTAATTAAGCGTTGTTCTGCTGCTGTAGTGACTAAAAGAAAACGTTTATTTCACCGGAAAAAAATAAATTTTTCCTGTAGCATAATTCACAAGCGAAGGTTAATTAAAATTTTTTCTCTTGTTGTTGCGTAAAAAAAACGCCATTGAACACGCTACAAGCTCGTAGTTTTTGGTTGCTCAATTCTTTTACGCAATTTACACAGGGTAATTAAGAGTTGTTCTGCTGTACGGGACTAAATAAACCGTCTTTTCACCGCCAAAAATAATTTTCCTGAGCATAATTACAATGCGAAGGTTAATTACAAGTTTTCCTCTGTTGTGTTAGCGAAAATAATGCCATGTAACTCTACAAACTGGAGTTTTGGTTGCTTTTCTTTGCGCAATTTACCTCCAAGGGTTAACTAAGTATTTTTCTGCAGTTGTACTCAGTAAAAGAGATTTTGTTTTTCACCGCCACAGAAGAAATTCTGTAGCATAATTCATATCCGAAGGTTAATTACGCCTGTTTTATATTCAGTAAAATACACAGAGTTTTTAAACGGCACATACAAGTCAATTTTTCCTGCCCATTTGTGGAGCGCAATTTATATCCAAGGGTTACCCAAGCTTCTTAGTGGGTTCATTTGGAGTCATATACAGGGTGTGTATTTATCATATACAGATATCTTCATCAAACAGTGTCTGTACATTTTAGAACAAACAGTATGTCAGACAGAGAGGTGACAGGCTCTTCACCTGCGAGTGGCAGAGGCACAAACATTCCAGGCCCAGGTTGCAGCACAGCAAGGAGATGTCACAGCAGGGGTCACTCGGTGAGGCCACAACTGCCGCTGTCATCTAGCGACCGTGTGCTGACTAGCAACCCAAGGGTTCTTGATTGGTTGACTAGGTCATCCACTTCCTCCCAGATGACATCTGACAACCCCAGCCAAGAGTCGGTGAGAACGTCAGACACAACCCTTAGTTGGCATGGCCCGGGAGCGGATCAGCGGCCCTCACCTGTCCTAAACCCGCCTCTGTCCCATCCAATTCCCTCAACCAGAGATCTACTATGTGGTCTGGGCTCAGCGCCACTATATAGCGAGGATGAACAATTTGAGGAGGGCAGTCAGCAGCTACTTGGCAGCGAAGAAATGGGGCCAATATCCCCTGCTTCTTGCAGTAGGCGGCAAAGTATAGATGTTGAGAGTGGCATGGGAGGTCATGTTGTGAGGGGTCAGCCTCTGCATACCAAGACCGGTGATGAGGACAGCAGTGACGATGAAACACAAATAGATGATGATGTAGCACTTGGGAGCCGGGTGAAGCAAGGGCTTCATCATCGTCAGGAGAAGAGGGCGTCAGCTTGCGCGTCAGGCAGCGGCGCAGACAGCAAGTGGGTTGTGTGGCCGTGAGTCAGCAGGGTAGCAGCAGTGTGAGGTCGGGAGCCAAGCGGCCACGGGGTAAAAAACCCGCTTCGCAGGTCCAAGAAAGTAGCGGCACAGGGGCTCAGCAAGGCAGCGGCAGTAGTAGTCACTCAGTGTGGAGCGTTGGCGGTAAAATCCGATACTCGGCGGTGTGGCAGTTCTTTGCTAAGACACCGGAGGAGCCGAATATGGGTATATGTAGAATCTGTGGACAGAAAGTGAAGCGTGGCCAGGGAGCTAACGTTGACACCAGGGCCCTGCGTCAACACATGCAGCGTCACCATCCGGTGGCCTGGGAGAAACGTGGCTCAGATGTGGTGGTCCATCCTGCCGCCGCCGCAGCAACAGCAGCAGCAGCAGCGCCCAGTGGCATGCATGCCATTGCAGCCAGTCAAGGCTCCACCACCTCTGCAGAAGGGAGCTGTTTCTCTTTGCCATCATCTCCCGGTCCAGATGCTCCTGCTCCTCGCTACTCATGGCGCCAGCAGTCGTTCAGCGAGGCGATTGCAAAGAGACAGTATGCGTCCAACCATCCTAAGGAGCAGAAGCTGACCGTGCTCTTGTCCAAGTAGTTGGTACTGCAGTCCTTCCCTTTCCAAATGGTGGACTCTGCAGCGTTCAGAGAACTATTGGCTTGTGCCGAGCCGAGGTGGAGAGTTCCAAGCCGTAATCTCTTTTCCAAAAAATGCACTACCAGCACTTCACAAATATGTAGAACAGAAGGTGGGCCAGTCCTTGAGCTTATCGGTTTGTTCCAAGGTGCACGGCAGCGCGGACGTCTGGAGCTGTAACTATGGTCAGGCCCAGTACATGTCCTTTACGGCCCACTGGGTGAATGTGCTTCCTGCCCAGGCACACCAACAACTTGGACAGGAGACGGCGCTTTCTCCTCCACGTTGTCAAACTGCGGCTCCATCACCAATGTCCGCCTTCTTTTCCTCCTCCACCACCACCACCATCTCAGCCTCCACAAGTACTGCTCCATCATACCACATGTGTAGGGCACAGCGGTGTCACGCAGTTCTACACCTGGCTTGCCTCGGCGAACGATGTCACACAGGAGAGGAACTGCTCCGCGTCATGCAGCAAGAAATCGATGTGTGGCTTTCTCCGCGCCAACTGCAAATCGGAACCATGGCGACGGACAATGGGAGTAACATGGTGTCCGCGCTGCACCGAGGAGGGATGGTCCATGCGCCCTGCATGGCGCATGTGTTCAATCTGGTTGTGAAAAGGTTCCTGAAGTCTTCCACCGATCTTCAGAAGATTCTGAAAATGGCCAGGAAACTGTGCATGCACTTCATCCATTCCTACAAATCCAGGAACACCCTCCTCGAGTTGCAGCGGCAGAACGGCATCCCCCAACACACTCTGATATGCGATGTTTCCACCTGTTGGAATTCCAGCCTGCACATGTTGGACCGACTGTATGAACAGAGAAGGGCCCTTAATGATTTTTTGATGATCCAATCAGACAGGAGTACTCCCCTGTGTAACTTTGATGTCAGCCAGTGGCAGCTCATGCGTGACACCTGCCGTTTGTTGAGGCCATTCGAGGAGGCCACGTTATTTGTCAGTCGCCAGGACTACGGGATGAATAACGTCATTCCACTGCTTTATGTCCTGGAACAGATGCTGAAAAATCTGTCTCGGCAGGGGACTGGAGACGTGGCGACTACATCTCGCGGCCACATGAGTCCGGTGGGGACTGAAATGGAGGAGGAGGACATTGGAGCAGAAGCATTGTCTGGTGAAATGAGTGGATTTTCTACCCAGGTGACAAGAGAGGAGGAGCAGGAGCAGCTGGAGGAGGTAGATGGAGATGAGGAAGACGAGGCAGATGACCCGGAAGCACCGTGACAGTATACAGTGGAGATGGAGGCACTTGTGCAGATGTCCCGCATCATGGTTTTTTGCCTGGATAGTGACAGCCGAATAGTCAGCATCCGGCAGAGGGATGACTTCTGGCTCTCCACCCGGTTGGACCCTCGCTACCGGTCAAAAATGGGAGACTTTTCCCAGCTATTGAGATGGAAGACAAACTCAAATACTATAGGGAAATCCTCCGTAGTCAGTTGGCCGCTGCCTATGTGCGGCATCGTCCCTCCTCTGATAGGTCTGACCGGGGGGTCTTCAGCGCTCACGTACTACTGCCACGGCTGCTGGGTGAAGGTGGGGGGTTAGGAGCAGTACCAGCTCCATCAGCAGCAACCTAAGTCTGGAGTCACTGATGAGCAGCTTCCCTCACCCGCCTAGTGAGGAGGGCAGTTGCCAGCAGCAGCAAGACCTGGAGCAGACCCTGAAACAACACGTAGTGGCCTACTTGGACAGCACTCTGCCACCCCAGTTAGAAGATCCGTTGGACTACTGGGCAGCCAAACTGGATGTGTGGCCGCAACTTGCCGAGTTTGCAGTGGAGAAGCTGTCCTGCCCGGCCAGTAGTGTGGCATCAGAGCGGGTGTTCAGTGCGGCGGGGCCATCGTTACCCCAAGGAGAACCCGCTTGTCCTGGGGAAATGTGGAACGACTGACCTTTGTCAAGATGAATCAGGCGTGGATCGGCCAGGATATCCACACACCAATGCCTTAGGCATCAGACTACATCAGCCATGACGCCTCACCCAAACTGTGAGAAATGAGTCTGGGTTCAAACTACCTGCCTCAGCCACTATTCTGATGCCACCACCCGCCTGATGCCACACATTTGCTGACAGTTTCTCCATCTGCCACCAACCATCTTTACCAGGGACTGGTATTGCCACCCACCTATACACTCTGTCATTGTGCCACTTTATGACCTCATGCTGCTGCTGCTGTTGCTGGTGCCGTGACATCCACACTGTGTCATTGTGCCACTCTCTGACCTCATGCTGTATCTCCTGCCGCCGTCACCTCCACTCTCTGTCATTGTGCCACTCTGTGGCCTACTCCAGTTTTTGCCACCTCCAGAATGTCATTGTGCCACTGTCTGACCTCATGCTGCTGCCGCCGTCACCTCCGCTCTCTCATCTGTCATATGTCCCACATCTGTGGCCTACACTGTTTTGCCACCTCAGAATGTCATTTTGTGCCACTGTCTGACCTCAATGCTTTGCTTGCTTCGCCGTGACCTCCACACTGTGTCATTGTGCCACTCTGTGGCCTACTCCTGTTTTTGCCACCTCCAGAATGTCATTGTGCCACTGTCTGACCTCATGCTGCTGCCGCCGTCACCTCCACTCTCTGTCATTGTGCCACTCTGTGGCATACTCCTGTTTTTGCCACCTCCAGAATGTCATTGTACCACTGTCTGACCTCATGCTGCTGTGGCTGCTGCCGTGACCTAGACACTGTGTCATTGTGCCACTCTGTGGCCTATTCCTGTTTTTGCCACCTCCAGAATGTCATTGTGCCACTGTCTGACCTCATGCTGCTGCTGTGGCTGCTGCCGTGACCTACACACTGTGTCATTGTCCCACTC
Source organism: Phyllomedusa bahiana (assembly GCA_025379985.1). NCBI lineage: Eukaryota > Metazoa > Chordata > Amphibia > Anura > Hylidae > Phyllomedusa > Phyllomedusa bahiana. The sequence goes on along the minus strand of JAODAL010002063.1, from coordinate 20,516 downwards.
TGAGGCCTACTCCTGTTTTTGCCACCTCCAGAATGTCATTGTGCCACTGTCTGACCTCATGCTGCTGCTGTGGCTGCTGCCGTGACCTACACACTGTGTCATTGTGCCACTGTCTGACCTCATGCTGCTGCTGCCGTCACCTCCACAGTGTGTCATTGTGCCACTCTGTGGCCTACTCCTGTTTTTGCCACCTCCAGAATGTCATTGTGCCACTGTCTGACCTCATGCTGCTGTGGCTGCCACCGTCACCTCCACACTCTGTCACTGATGTTGCCACCTGAGCCCTCAGCTTGTTTTTTTCCAGCTGTCGCTGCCATGACTATCAGGCTACATTCCCCCTTCAGTTTTTTGGTCAGTTTTGCCTTCTTAAGTGCCCAGGGAATTTTAGAGTGAAACGATACAAAGAGCGGCGGCAGTCATGTGCGTGTCATACTAAAACACAACATTGTATGAAGACCAAACCAAGCTTCCTCTGCATATTTAAGCATGGCACCACATTCTACAGCACCCTGCAGGCTCTGTGCAGCCTGGAAATAGCTGTTTTTTAACGTGATTCATCCCGAAGTAATTCGGACCGAATTTATTTTTGTCGGGAAATTCGGCGAAGTGACCGAACCCGAATTTTTGAGAAATTCGCCCATCTCTACAGGAGATATAGACTTATTTTTCCCCAGTCCCTTAAAAGCTAGTTAATGTTCCCTGCCAGGAGATAAGAAGTGCAGAGATAAGAAATGCAAACAACCCAAGCCTGGCCCGATCAGCTCTTGTCAGTGTCCTGGTCATGTCTAATGTACACTCTCAGGTAACCAAGGGCATCTAATTAAGGCTGTAGCTGTCACAGGCTTCACTTTTTTTAATTACATCTATTTAGAAAAGTGATTAAATACCCAACTTGGAGGATTGCACGTCAACATTACATTGTGGCAAAACCCCTTTAATAGGAGACATAAATACCTACCTATTGGGGGACCTATAAATCTACCAAACTAATGGGGGCTATATGCTTACCTAATTGTGGACTACTGTTCTAAAAGTGGGTTTACCTATCTTCCTTTTGTAGTTTGGGAGTGTTCCTACATACTATATTGGGGGATTTAACTACCTCCTATATGGGAACTCAAAACAAGACTACATTTTGGTGCATAAATGGGAGCCCTCTATCCATTTGGGGGCACTTTTACTGATAGAGGCATAAGGGGGTCATGATTACCATTTGGGGTGCTTTAGATGGGGAGTTTGTACAGAGGTAGGAATTGTTTGGGAAGTGCAGGAAAAAGGAGTAGTCTAAGATGTTTATTTGGTAAATTCTACAGTGAAGAGTCATGGCCAAGAGAAGACATAATTGGCAGTCTGGGACAGATAAATAGAAAAAAGGGAAAGAGAACAACTCATCAGAGAAGACCTCTCCTGTGAGTCCATGGATGTAACTTTAGTGTAATCACTTACATGTGTGCAGAACGCTTGTGTAGGTAATTGGTATCTACCATGATAGGGCCACTGTATGGTGGAAATATAGGTTGTAGTATAATGGTTTATATTCAGTAAAAGTATGGTGTATTATTCAGTCACTGTGTGGTAGTGATATGTGTTCATGATGTGTCGGTATTATTCAGCCACTATGTAATAATAATATGTTGTGGCATATTCAGCCACTAGTAGTGATTGAGGTCTGGGTGTGGGAGTACTATTCGGTCACTAGGTGGTTGTGATATGTGGCAGTATTCTTGAGTCACTATGGGGTGATGATATGTGGTCATGGTTTGGAAGTATTGGGTGTTAGTGGAATTATTGATTATATTGGTCTTAGACCTTTGTGTTAAAACTTTTTGCATATTTAGTCATTGGTTAATGGTGATGCAATGTGTTGCAGTGTGTCACAACATGTTAATGGAGTAGGGGGAATAGAAATGTCTTCACCCCACCTGAGTGTAATTTAGCCTAAGAATGGTCCTGGCTGCATTTATGTACTGATGGGGTTCTTAAATAATTTCCTAAACTTTATACATTATGGGAGAGGGAATTATTCCCGCTGTCTAAAACTTTGACAAACGCACCTCAGACACTGATGCATATTCTTTTCTTCTTAGCCATTTTTATTTTCTGATTATAGATTTCTCAATTCTGTGGAGACAGTTTTCTTGCCTGCACTGCTTTTAGCTGCATTTAGAGAGATGCTTTACAGCAGCTACATGCACATATGAGCCTTAAGCCTTAAGAGAGTTTTCTAGGCATGCTCTGTGAGCTGGGAAGAAGGAGAGGGAGAGGGGGAGCTGTGAAAAACCTCCTATTGTGACTGGTGGATCCTGTGCTATCTGTACACATTGTTGTCACCTTTCAGTTTAATCCTGCTTGTACTGATAATTAACAGATTACAGATTAGGAAGTGTTAGACTATTTTTAGGTGTAATGGCCAAAATGAAAACTGCAGGACTTTCAAGATATTGAAAGTGATATGGAAAATAAAAATAAAAAATAACCAAAAATTCTTTAAAAAATTAGTTTAATATAAAAATGTGAATTAAACAAGTCATTTTTTATGACACATTCCTTTAAGAAGTAATAAGTGCAGATAAGACCGTTCATCTCCACTGAAATGACTGTTTTAGTGAATATAGTGGTCCCATACAAGATCAGTTTGTTCCGGTATGACCACTATGTTGAAATCATTGTATGTGAGAACATATCTCTTCCATATTTAGACATTTATTGGATTTTCAAAATATAACAAGGCAATACATTATAGTAAACAAGACAAGCTGCTACCAATATGAAAGGAGCCAAAGTCAAATACAAGGTTTACATAAGAGAAACTGCAGACAACAAACTTGTATAATCGAAGATATGCAGGACCCCTCTTTGTATGTGTCAAGGGTCTCTTGTGGTCCACAACAGGTGGATGCCTACGGAAATGCAAATGAGCATTACTAATCTGGGGGAGTGGATGATGTTCCTAAAGGGCGTGAAGGAGTGCCCTTGAGACCCCCTTTTTGGCTTTTGGGAAAAAACATAAAGGGGGAAGGAGAAAAGAGGAACAACGAAGAAGAAAAGAAAAAAAAAAGGGGGGGGGGGGCACCACCTGTGAGAACATATCGCTATGGAAAACTGGAAATTAGTTCTGAAACCCCAAAATGTCACCAGCATGCAATGCACAACAATGCAAAATGAAGATTAAATAAAATATAGATAAAGCACCAGCCAGAAAGAGCTGTTGGAAATGACTTCCATTTTTTAAGGACAGGAGCTTCTTTGGGTCATGTACTTTATACATAATGTGCCATAAAAGAGCCGCTCATCCTGGCACATGTAAAAAGCAGTACAGGACATGTAGTACTGTACGGTACTGTAGAGAGGCGCTAAAAGACCGTCAATCACTGCATGCACCTCACGAATACATGTAAGAGCAGCACAGGACATGCAGTATCATACTGTACTGTAGAGAGTCGCTACTGGACCACCAATCACTGCATGCACCTCAGCAATACATATAAGAGCAGTACAGGACATGTAGTACCGCACTGTACTGTAGGGAGATGCTATTAGACTGCCAATCACTGCCTGCACCTCACTACTACATGTAAGAGCAGGACAGGACATGTAGTATCGCACTGTACTGTAGAGGCGCTACTAGACCCTCATTCACTGCATGCACCTCACTAATACAGAGGTTTTACAAGTAAAATGGTCAATCACATGAGCCGGAGATCAGCAATGTCTGTGACATTATATGTTGAAACCACGCTCAACATACAATGTTCCAGGAAAGACCATTGCATGGTTAACGTATTGTAACTTGAGGGGCTACTGTACTAGTAAATACCATTATATACCGATTCTAGACATCTTTTCTCATAACTTTGTGTTACATAGTTAATATGGTTGAAGAAAGACGTATCCATCAAGTTCAACCGAGGGTGGGGAAGATATGGATAAAGGGAGGGATAGAGGGAACTTTTAAACTGATCCAGACTTTGGAACCCATAAGGCATGAACCAATCTGCCCTGAAGGAATATTTTATTTCTGATCCCAAAATTGCCATCAGACTGGATCCAGATGTTTTATACGGCTACATAAGTATTAATATTATTTAGTTGTAAGCAGTTATCGAAGCCTTTCTTAAAACCCTCAACTGTTCTTTTTTTTTTTTTATAAGGCTTTATTTTAGAATTTTCCAAATAGACACAAAAAGACAAAAACCAACATTCTCACATGTTCTACAGAGGCATTACAAGTACTTCAAAGTTAGAGAGTATACAATTTCAAAGGAGGAATCGGCAATAGCAACTATACATATGATACATTCAGCTGTGTCCAGATAATGATTCAGGAGGTATACATTCAAACACGTTTCAGTAGTATACCCTCAACTGTTCTTGCTGTGACCAGCTCCAGAGGCTGCTATTCCACAGATTCACAAAGTTGTTAGACCCAAAAATATATGAATTAACAACTGGGAGTTACCATTTTTTGGTCTGTAGGGTTGTCGCTACAAAGTCTATACTCTCAATACTGAATGGACAGACTGTATAAGGACACATTAACAAAGAGAATTGTAATATCCAGTTGTCAATTTATTCACATTTCTGGGAGGAATTACAGAGAAATAAACACTTCTATAAAAGACGCTCCAGAATTGATATTTCATGGAAAATACAAACAATTTCTAAAATGACACATGAAGCTGAAAATCAGAAAATATTACTCTGCGATCTGCATCACTTTCTTACGCATCCTGTATTTTATGTGATATATTTTGTATGCAAGATATGTGTTTAACTGTTATAAAATGTTAATTGTGCAATATTATTGTCTCATAATTAATGTCTCTCCTCTGACAAAACTACAGATTGTCTGCTTTGTGATCATTTTAATAATAAACATTTATAAATGAGCTATCATTAACGATACTGTACTCCACGCTTTAGTTATCAATAAATTATTGAACAAGCAGTAAACCAATTAAGGCAATTAGATTTAATTATTTAACAATTAAGAAGTGCATCAGTTCATCATAAATTAACTGACGGAGACAGTCTAGCAACAATTAGAAAATAAATGATAGATCATTCATGTAAGGAATATGTAAGTCTAATACATGAGACACTAAATAAATCAGCAGTACACTGGTTGTCAATACAAAGTTGTATACGGTTGTGTATGTTGGATTTTAGGTTTGTCATGTACATCAGGACATCTTTCTGGCATATATGTTTAATGTGTCAAAATCAAAGCCTAAAATGTTTATTTCTTGTGATTTTATTTGTCGTCCATGTGGCTTTTTCTTTCCAGTCTGCTTTATAGTTAGCTATATTTCTTCACTGTCTACAATTTGCATTTCCTTAAAAAGGACCTGTGTCTATTCCTGACATGTCCATGGTAAAAAATAGCATTAATACCAATTTTGGAGAATCTTTCCTCAAATCTCAATGTCTTGTTGCTCCCCTATTATTTATCCCAGAAATTCATTACCAATCTATCAGCTAGGTGTTACCAACTGGGGGGATGTCCTGCACAGTCTTGACATTGTCCAATCAGTGCAAGGACACACCCCTCTAAAAATTGGTGACACCCAGCTGTCTGATTCAGTATTACATTTCTTGGAGGAATAACAGAGGAACAGCACAACGCAGAGTTATAAAGGAGAAGATGCTCCATTGCAGCTGACACTCAATGCAAACATTCTGTATCAAAATCCACAGGAAATGCCACCAAATGGACAAGGCCTTGGTGACACCAGACAGGGCAGTGGGTGGTAGCAGCACTGGGAGATTTGGCCATGGATAAAATTAAAACAATACACGATAGAGTGAATGGGTGAGGATGGATAGAAAACAAATGACTCCAGGTAAATTAACGTTTCTGCAATTTACAGCTTGTCAAAGTTATCCTTATATCCTTATGTAAATATTTGCTGCTTACAGTACATCTATTACAACGACTGACAGTTCGCTTGCTGCCTAATTTATACATCCTTTGACAGGTGCCATTGTAACAAGACAGTCAATAGTAGTCACCCAACCTGTTAGTTGTTTTAATGTTGTGGCTGATCAATGTATACTATATATATATATTCCAATATACTGTTTATATTTATATATGCCTTAGAGTGTTCTTTTTCGATTTGTAACTCAAATTCTGCCACCGTGTGGTTGGATGACTACATGACACGCTAAGTCATTTATGTATATGGAACAACAGAGGGGGACTTGACTCCTAATTGTTTATACTGTAGAGGACAATGTGGCCCACATTCACCAGTTGTCGGTTGAGGAAGAACGATGCTGCGTCACCCACTCACCCGTTTGGCGGAGAGCGGCTCCTGCTACACTCAGTCAGCACCCACATTGAATACAGGTATGTGTAGCTTGATGTGGGTGGTACACTCAGCAGTGTAGCAGATAGATAGATATTTATATGCAAAAAAGAAACATGGATCGCACATCCTTACTATACGTTGATCTAATGCTTCTCAGCATAATTTTTTACAAAAATGAACAGGAGGTTCTTAGTATACTTTTTGATCAAAGCATATTTGCCCACTTGCCACGTCACGGCGACCTCTTTAAAGTGGGTCCCTATGCTAATGGGGGCAACACTGCATGGCGGCCACAGCCGCAGCAAAAACCGTACAGATGAGGGGCATAACCCAGTGGCCCAACAGCCCCACTGCTGCCTGACCTAGCCCCCTGGCTCTGGGCTGCACCACCCCACCAGCACAGCATCACAGCAACAATGGCCTTCACACAGCACCGCCACCAAAAAAAGGAAAGGTTGACACAGCTTACCTTCCCTTGGGCTCCCTGCAAGTAGACTGAAAGGAGCAGGGCATTAATCCTTTTATACAGACTACTGCTAATTAAAAACACCTGGGCCAAATGGGGAGGAGTGCTGATCCATGTGTGAAAAAGCAAGGACATATTGTAAAACATATGCTAAAAAAAAACATGGATCGCACATCCTTACTATACGTTGATCTAATGCTTCTCAGCATAATTTTTTTACAAAAATGAATAGGAGGTTATTAGTATACTTTTTGATCAAAACGTATTTGCCCACTTGCCACATCACGACGACCTCTTTAAAGTGGGTCCCTACACTTATGGGGGCAACACTGCATGGCGGCCACCGCCGCAGCAAAAGAGTCTACCTGGTCGCTACCCCTGACGTGACTTGCTTGTGGAGGCGGCCAAGGTGCAGTGCGGTACACAGTCACAAGGCAAGCTCGTAGTTGGGGACAGGCAGGAAGATCAGGACAGGCGGCAATGGTTCGTGGTCAAGGGACGGCGGCAAATGATACGGTACACGGAATAACTGACAAGACTCAAGGAACGTTTTCACAGTAGGCTAAGAGCACAAAAGGTCCAGCAAGCGGATCAGGAAGGGGCAGGCTTAAATAAGGACAGCGTCCGGTGATAGGAAATTAACGGCGCGCTGGCCCATTAAACTTAACAGTGCTGGCATGCGCGCGCCCAAGAGCGTGGGACCGTGCACGCTGGGAGACAGAGACATCTGCAGGAGCGCGGCCGGGTAAGTAAGGCAGAGACTGGGCAGGGCTGCTCGCCAACGGGATACGAATGCGCCTGCGACCCGTGACACATGTCCTGTGTCTGATGAGACCAAGAAAAACTTATTTGGTTCAGATGGTGTCAAGTGTGTGTGACGGGGACTTGGTGGGGAGTACAAAGACATGTGTGTCTTGCCTACAGTCAATCATGATGGTGGGAGTGTCATGGCTGTGAGGAGCTGCAGTTCATAGAGGGAACCATGAATGCCAACTTGTACGGTAACATATTGGGGCAGAAAGGCTGCAGGGCAGTATTCCAACATGATAATGACCCCAAACACACCTCCAAGATGACCACTGTCTTGTGAAAGAAATTGAGGGTAAAGGTGCTGGATTGGCCAAGCATGTCTGCAGACAAAACCCTATTGAGCATCTGTTGTGCATCATCAAACAAAAGATGGAGAAGAGTAAGGTGATCTCCTCATGGAGGAGAGGAAGAAGATTCCAGTGGCTACAACCTGTGAAGTTCTAGTGACCTCCATGCCCAAGAGAGTTAAGGCAGTGCTGGGAAATAATGGTGGCCACACAAAATATTTACACTTTGGGCACAATTTGTCCATTTTCACTTAGGGGTGTACTCAATTTTGTTGCCAGCAGTTTAAATACTGAATTCTGTGTGCGGAGTTATTTTGAGGGCACAGCAAAATTTGCACTGTTATACAAGCTGCACACTGACTACTTTGTATCAAAGTGTTATATCTTCAGTGTTGTCCCATGAAAAGATATAATACAACATTTACAAAAATGTGAAATACTGTGGGCCACATGTATGAAAACTGTTTAGGTCTAAAACTCACTTTGTTGCCCCTAGCAACCAATCAGAATGAAAGGGGCACTCTGATTGGTTGTTATGGTTGGTTGCTATTGGTTGAAAGTCTTAGACCTAGACCGTTTTCATACAGGTGGCCCTGTGTATCTATCTATGTTCTATCTATCTATCTATCTATTTATCTCCTATCTATCTATCTATCTATCTATCTATCTATCTATCTATCTATCTATCTATCTCCTATTTATCTATCTATCTATCTCCTATCTATCTATCTATCTATCTATCTATCTATCTAAACGAAGAAGCCACAGCACTCCAAGTAGAATGAAAAAATGAATCCTTTTTTATTCACCCATGCCCCTTGCAATGTTTCAATCCCACAATGGGATCTTTCTCTATCTATCTATCTATCTATCTATCTATCTATCTATCTATCTATCTATCTATCTATCTATCTATCTATCTATCATCCATCTATATCTATAATATATTTCTATCTATCTACCTCATATCTCTATATCTACCTCATATATCTATCTCTATATCTCTCTGTCTAGATGTGTGTGTATCAAGATATAAAGAGAGATAGATAGATAGATAGAAAAATAGATACACACTCATACATTGGACCCTCAGGTCACAATGGCCTCAGGATACAATATTTTCAGCATACAATGGTCTTTCCTGGCACACTGCATGTTAAGTGTAGTTTTAGGATACAACGTCCCAGACACTGATCCAGTCGATTAGCATGTATATTTTATTTGTAAGCCCTCTGTATTAGTGCTGTGCATGCATTGATTGGTGGTCTAGTAGCGCCTCTCCACAGTACAGTGCGGTACTACATGTCCTGTACTTCTCTTACATGTATTAGTGAGGTGCATGCAGTGATTGGCGGTCTAGTAGCTCCTCTATACAGTACAGTACTACATGTCCTGTATTGCTCTTACATGTATAAGTGAGGTGCATGCAGTGATTGGCGATCTAGTAGCCCCTCTCTACAGTGCAGTGTGGTACTACATATCCTTTACTGCTGTTACATGTATTAGTGAGGTGCATGCAGTGATTGGCGGTCTATAGCGTCTCCCTACAGTACATTGACGTACTACATGTCCTGTACTGCTCTTACATGTATTAGTGAGGTGCATGCAGTGATTGGCGGTCTATAGCGTCTCCTTGCAGTACATTGCGGTACTACATGTCTTGTACTGCTCTTACATGTATTAGTCGCGTGCATGCAGTGATTGGTGGTCTAGTAGCGGTTCTCTACAGTACAGTGCGGTACTATATGTCCTGTACTGCTCTTACCTGTATTAGTGAAGTGCATGCAGTGATTGGAGGTCTAGTAGAACCTCTACAGTATAGTGCAGAACTACATGTCCTGTACTGCTCTTACATGTATTAGTGAGGTGCATGCAGTGATTGGAGGTCTAATAGCACCTCTCTACAGTACAGTGTGGTACTACATGTCCTGTATTGCTCTTACATGTATAAGTGAGGTGCATGCAGTGATTGGCGATCTAGTAGCCCCTCTCTACAGTGCAGTGTGGTACTACATATCCTTTACTGCTGTTACATGTATTAGTGAGGTGCATGCAGTGATTGGCGGTCCCATAGCGTCTCCCTACAGTACATTGACGTACTACATGTCCTGTACTGCTCTTACATGTATTAGTGAGGTGCATGCAGTGATTGGCGGTCTATAGCGTCTCCTTGCAGTACATTGCGGTACTACATGTCTTGTACTGCTCTTACATGTATTAGTCGCGTGCATGCAGTGATTGGTGGTCTAGTAGCGGTTCTCTACAGTACAGTGCGGTACTATATGTCCTGTACTGCTCTTACCTGTATTAGTGAAGTGCATGCAGTGATTGGAGGTCTAGTAGAACCTCTACAGTATAGTGCAGAACTACATGTCCTGTACTGCTCTTACATGTATTAGTGAGGTGCATGCAGTGATTGGAGGTCTAATAGCACCTCTCTACAGTACAGTGTGGTACTACATGTCCTGTATTGCTCTTACATGTATAAGTGAGGTGCATGCAGTGATTGGCGATCTAGTAGCCCCTCTCTACAGTGCAGTGTGGTACTACATTTCCTTTACTGCTGTTACTTGTATTAGTGAGGTGCATGCTGTGTTTGGCGTTCTATAGCGTCTCCCTACAGTACTTTGACTTACTACATGTCCTGTACTGCTCTTACATTTATTAGTCGCGTGCATGCAGTGATTGGTGGTCTAGTAGCGGTTCTCTACAGTACAGTGCGGTACTATATGTCCTGTACTGCTCTTACATGTATTAGTGAAGTGCATGCAGTGATTGGAGGTCTAGTAGAACCTCTACAGTATAGTGCAGAACTACATGTCCTGTACTGCTCTTACATGTATTAGTGAGGTGCATGCAGTGATTGGAGGTCTAATAGCACCTCTCTACAGTACGGTGTGGTACTACATGTCCTGTACTGCTTTTACATATATTAGTGAGGTGCATGCAGTGATTGGTGGTCTAGTAGCATTTCTCTACAGTACAGAGTGGTACTACATGTCCTGTACTGCTCTTACATGTATTAGTGAGGTGCATGCAGTGATTGCTGGTCTATAACTCCTCTCTACAGTACGGTGTGGTACTACATGTCCTGTACTGCTCTTACATGTGCCAGGATGAGTGGCTCCTTTGGGCACCAGGTAAGGGGTCCATTTTCATTTTTCTGGTATACTATGGATAAAGTTCATGATCCAAAGAAGCTCCTGCCCTCATTATAGAAAGTGATTTCAAGTTACCAGCAGCTCTTTCTGATGTTATATGTAAAGACACACCTCATCTGTGAACATTATCTGCTTCATTTTCTTTCATCTTCTTGTTGAGTTGTCGTTTTTGAGTTTCTGAACCAATTACTAATTTTCCATGCTTATGATCTCAAGATACAATGGTTGTTCTAAAACCAATTAATATTGCTGAGGGAACACTGTATATATACATTTAGAGAGAGAGAGAAAAATCTCAGCACTCCAAATGAATGAATATAAAAAGAATTGCTGGTTATGAACCCATGCATGGCTGTCAGTTCCAGTTAACTCATTAACGACCGCTCGCCGACTTTAGATGTCGGCTGGTGCAGGTCGTTCGTCTACAGCGACGTCACACATTGGAGTTTGTAGTTCCGGGCGCCGCAGCTGTGCTGTGATCAGGGCTGTACTACACAGCCCTTATCCCAGAGCATCTCCTACGAGCATCGGGGAGCGGAGGAACCTCCGCACCCCGATGCTTTAACCCTTTGATTGCCGTGGATCATCACCGTAGCGCAATCAAAGGGTTTCCCTGCTCTGTCAGGTGATCGGAACACCTGGTGACCCGACAGAGCACGGGGAACGGCTGCACAGTCAGCCCTGGGGACCTAGAGTAGCCCCAGGACTGTCTGTGTATCAAGTCAGTGATCAGGGCAGACTGTGTGCTGCCCTGATCACTGCCTGTGTCAGACTGACACACATTATAATTTATTAGCATATATGAATATGATAATATATTACTAAGTGTAAAAAAAAATAAAAAATAAAATGTAAAACAGTTCTCCCTTCAGGGGATTTTAAAAAAAGTGAAAAAAAAAAACCAGAAAAACTGTAACAAAAATGAATAGAAAAATAAATAATATAATACAAATAAATATTTAATAAAAAATAATTGTGCATATATTACACACACAAAAAAAACCTACACATATTAAGTATCCACACAACCGTAATAACCTGTAGAATTAATCTAACAAGTTATTAAGTATGAAATGTGAATGGTGTAAAAATAAAAATAAAAAAAAAATAAAAAAAAAAAATTCTGCAATTATTTATAAGTGAACTTACATTGATTCATCTTACATCAATCATGTTTTCTTTGTTTCACTTTTAATTCAGGGACATGTTTACTGGCCTCCACTAGGCTGCAGTAGAAATCAGGTCTGTAGCTGTAGCAACCAGTCCTGGCAGCCAATCATGAGAGAGTAAACAGGTCTGTAGCTATAGTGACCTGAGCAGCCCATACAAGAGGAGATATCTAGAAATAGGTAGGACACTGTTAATAGACATATATTGCAAGGTGACTTGTTTTTGCAAGATCATTAAGATAAAAAGCAATCCTTGTAGTGAGAAAACCCCTTTAAACTATTTCCCCATAAAGTACAACTTGTCTTGAATAAAACGAGGCCTCATACAACTGCTTCATTGAAAAAATAAAAAAGTTCCAACTGTTGAAACGCAAGGAGGCAAAAACTAAAAAAATATTCTGGTCATTAACTACTTTTCAGGCGTTCGGCTTAAGGGGTTAATATCAATTGTTCTGAGTGCTGAGATTTTTTTATTGTTCCCTATTTGTATGTGTGGACTACAGATCAAGGTCCCTATAGGCCTACATCCTGGTATTGTAATCTTGGATTGTGCCACTCTATCCAGTAGTATAAATGTATGTATGTATATATATATATATATATATATATATATATATATATATATATATATATATATATATATATATATATATATATATATATTCATATTATGTACATGACTTAGCAGGAGTCTGGATTATTGACGTTTCCTAGAAGGTCAGTGATAGTATTTCATAGAAGCAGGCGTCAGCACCTGCCTGCGTACACAGCCTAGCTAAATCAATTCTCTGCAGTACTTTGGAAAGATAGGTTTAAATTGCACAGAGCTTCCTGCATATTGGACACATAAGAGATGTGTCTATTGAAATGCCTATTGAAAAGCTTTAGCATTGATATTTTTTTCTCTTATTATTTCTCTCTGTTTGCATGCCCACATGGACATAGTACATACATTTAATCCAGATTGTGGACTCATCCATGACTGTACTATAACTAGTCTTTTAGGGTGTAATTTTTTTGATATTTTTTGAAATCTTTTTTTTAAATATATATACTCACCTTTGTAGTTACTGCCCCAGATAAACCTTTACTACAGATTTTAGTGGAGATTTTGCCTTCTTCTGTTACAGTTAAGGGGTAAAATCTGTGATAAAATCCACATAAAAATAAGTAATTATTCAGTGGCAAAGAAAGAGGCATGTGCAGTAATGTACAGTAGCTGTAGAAATGGCCCCAAGAATCAACTTCACTGGTGGACCCCCAGCACCCAATTCTGACACTGGGTGGACCCCAGAATCAACTTCATTGGTGGGCCTCAGGCACCCCAGTCCGACACTGGGTGGCAGTACTGGGGCTCCTGGGTGTGGACTGTTTGGGGAATTTATAGCTTTAGTAAAGTGTAATTGTGAAACTGGGCTGTGAAGTAGCATTTACTTCTTACAGCTACACTTATGGCACCCGCAGCGCTAGTCCTGGTCCCAGCTTCTCACCTAGCTCCACGCTCTAATTGCAGGCTGTCCTAGGACACACACACGGCAGCACTGCTAGATTTAGAGGGAGAGCGTGGAGGTTATTTGTCTTTGCTGAGCGCTGACCCTATTTAACTCTGCCTCTTCCTCTCTCCCTTGCCAGATCAATAGTGCCTTGTGTCTTGTGGGAAAGCATTCCCAGTTGTTTCCTTACTTACACCGTGTACCATACCTTTTGCCACCGTCCCTTGACCACGAATCTTTGCCGCCTGTCCTAACCTTCCTGCTTGTCCCCAACTATGAGTTTGCTGTACGATTCTGCACTACTCTTCACCTCAGCTGCCACCGTAAGCAGGTCAGGGGTAGTGACCTGGTAGGATCCCCACCGCAGCAAGGCCAACCTGCCATGCGGCGGGCTCTGATGAATACTTGGACCTACTTAGATTCTGGTCCCTGCCGTGGCTTGTACCGAACAAAGGTACTATATAAAAAGAAAAAAAAGCCTAAAGTCGTTAGTTTTTCTGAAAGATTTCTGCTGTTAGAAAACTGACATACCATTTTAAGCCATAAAAAATAAAAATCAATGTTAATGGGTTTCTCTCATCACAGACAACCCTTTCCAGATTAGAGATGCGGTGATGAGCTGATCCCCAAGGATCCAGCTCCAATCACCCTGGCAAACAGCTGATCTTGTCTTGGGAAGCTGCGGCTTGTCAGTAAATGTAGAACTATATGGAGGCTATTCTGATGAATGGTTGTCTATGTAATGCATAAACAGCTCAAATCCTCCAGACTCCGGCTCATATAGGGGATCTTGGGGTCAAGAAACAAACTCTTTATCAAACATTGATTATTTCACTTTCCTTTGTAGAAGCATGCTTTATCCACTCCTTAGACTGCGGAGAAAATTGGGCAGTATATGACCAGTCTCAGATTTTAAAAAATTCTAGTTCAAGGACCAGTCTGAAAATGCAATTGGTCTGGTTATTCAAGGTTGGACTTGCCTACAGTGGTGCAGGACAAACCGGCAAACCCCCAGTGGGCCCCTGAACATGACAGACATGGAGATGATTTTCAGGAAAAAAAAGCAGAGAAAGAGGCAGAAAGCAAGATTCATGTGCAGGATGTGCAGCCACACACAGCAGCTGAATGATGGGCCCCCAGAATCAGCTCTACTGGTACCTGGCACCTCAGTCCAACACTGGCCTTATTGTTGATTGAGCAAGGACTAATGGTGTGCAAGAAAGAGAATTTATCATTGGTAGTGTATTTCCTAGACCCCCTTCAAAAAGCTAAATATAGAATATATATCCCGGGTGAAATAAGTATTGAGCACATCACAAATTTTCTAAGTAACTATATTTTTAAAGGTGATATTGACACAAAATTCTCACCAGATGTCGGTAACAACCCATCCAATCCACACAGGCAAATAAATCAAACCATAGTCGTTATGGAGGGTGAGTGCATTACTTTGAATTGCTTTGAAACAATTGTACATGCTGATTCCAGGTCTTTCTGTAGCTCTCTACAGGTGTCATTGGCTCTTGGACAACTCTTCTGCTAATTTTTTTTACTCCTGTATCTGAAATCTGGTGGTGTCCGGTTTGTGGTGAAATGATGTTCTTTCCGCTACAAAACTATGGCCCCAACAATGCTCACTGTAACCTTCAGTAGTTTATAAATTCTCCTGTAACCAATGTATTTTTTTTAACAATAAAGTTGTAAAGTTCTTGAGACAGATCACTGGTTTTACCCATCATGAGATGTTTCTTGTTTGGCACCGTGGTAATGAGACTCCTTGTTATAGGCCAACAGTTGAACCAGCTGATATTATTTTATTATAGATTTCATCTGGTGTCATGACTTTCAATGGCATTTTGCACCTCTCTTTCTTCATCTGTTCTACACTTTTTCCCTGTGTCATTTCTCATAAGTACACATAACACATGGACATCTATGGTTTGATTTCTTTGCCTGTGTGGTTTGGACGGGTTTTTATGAATATTTGGTGAACATTTCATGTCAATATTACATTAGAAATATATTTATTTGGAAAAATGGTGATATTTTCAATATTTATTCCGCTGTATGTGGCATAAACATATCTGGTATTCAAATATTAGGTGGATGATTATATTTAGACCTGGAGTAAAACACATAAATCCATATTGTCATGATTGTGCCTGACACACCCCCGGCTTTTGGCGCTGGTCGCCGGCCACGGCCAGTACGACGTAAGCCGTGTTTTTTAACTTAATGCTGCGTATTTACTTTTCTCATAGTGTGAACTCGGTCTGCAAATTGGGTATGTTCTAATTGATTTCTGGCCAACGCCCGTGGCCAGGAACCTTTCAGCACTCTTTGGGTTAATCGTTTCTCTTGGTGATTGACAGGTTCTGCTCCCTATCACTTCTTCTTCCTCCCCTTCCCTATTTATAGTCACTGCTTCCTGCTTTCCTTGCCTGCTATATGGTTTACTCTCCCTATAGTTCGCCTGTGCTTTCGTTTGTCTCTCTGTGTTACTCTGACCTTTCCTTGGATCCCGGTTATTCTTTGTCTCACGTTTTTGTACTATGCTGCCCATTTGTTGCTAACTTGGCCTGCCCGACTACGCTTACTTGTTCTGGTTTTGTCTCTGTCTGTGTTTCACTTGGCTCAGTGTAGTCATTAGTCTTCTGGTTGGGGCCAGCCTTTGAAGGAGTCGTGTTCCCCAAAAGGCAGGGACAGAGGCTGGGACCAGTGTCAGGGCCTCACTTGTCTGTGTCTTCGTGTGCGTCCCTGACAGTCCCTGACACATACACTTCTATTGACCTGACAGAGAAATTTTTAGCCAGTCCCAGGCCGGTTACGCCGAATTTTCAGTAAATGTCTTTGGTTGGAGTTTTGTATATAAATCCCCATCATTGATATTAATTATTGGAGGCAGATCAGAGTCCAAAGGGTTCTGTGACACCACTGAATGCACTAGAGGCTGACCATACACTTTAGATAAATACTATTGTGTATGGAATGTACTGTATGCTAACTCTCTCCCAATGAAAGATTTTGGGGGAAAGAATGATGGGGCATGTTGAATTTCAATGATTGTCGAATTGACAACTTAAGTGTATGTCTTCAGCTCAATAATTCAAATAATAAGTCAAAAATGAAGACCCAAGAATAATAAAGTATAATATGACAAATGATGGATAGACAGGATATTTTATAGATGAGTAATAGATACAATACTGCTCATTGAGCGTTATGTGCTGTGAATAGATTTCTGTAATTTGAAGAAAGCGCTTTTTCCGGACTCTCAGATGTCAGGGACAGTCAGGTTTAGTTAAGCACACTGCATAAACTACATACATTTTTCAACCATGGTTAGGCCTGGTTCACATTTGCATCTGAGGTTCAGTTCGGAACCTCTATCCCAGAGACGAAAAACCAGACCCAATTTAAAACGGATACTATCTACACCCGACGGTTCCAATTGTCTACAAAAGGTTCCATTGGGTTTGTGCCATAGTGTCTGCTGTCTTAAAAAATAGCACAAATAGCGTAAAAAATAGCACAAGGTGTTATGGAATCATAGCTGAATCTGCAGTGGAGGTTTCAAATGGAACCTCTGATGCAAATGAGAATCAGGTCTTAAAGGGGTTGTCTCACTACAAGGATTGCTTTTTATGTTAAAGATCTTGCAAAAACAAGTCACTTTGCAATATATGTCCATTAACAGTGTCCTACCTATTCTGAGATATCCCCGCGTGTATGAGCTGCACCAGCTCCTCAGATCGCTATAGCTACAGACCTGTTTGATCTCTCCTGATAGGCAGCCAGCACTGGTTGCTATAGCTACAGACCTGGCTTCTACTGCAGCCTAGTAGAAGCCAGTAAACACGCCCCTGCATTCAAATGAAACCAAGGAAAAACGGACTGAGGTAAGATGAATCAATGTAGTGAGACAACCCCTTTAAAAGGGTTTTACCATGATGCATGTGAATGAGGAGGGTGGTGCTTGTGGCTGTCCTTTCCATTAACTTCTGTTGGAGCTTAAAAATATAGCAGAGCGCACAAACTTGGGTATATTGGGAAGCTCCCATGAAAGTGAATGAGGAGGACGGCTGCAACCTCGCTGCAAGCGGCCAGCGCTGGGGATTTTACATCATGGTAAAACCCTTTTAGCTTTCTAATAGATATTAGGAAACACAAACACCCAACATATTGTCTTACTTTCAATGTTTAATATTTATTCTCTGTAAGTATCCACTTAATTGGGCTTAGTACAAAGAGGCATCCTGCAGAGTACAGGAAATAAGTATCATCTTATTACTGCTGTAGTTTAAATAAAACAGCCTGTAACTTTTCTGAGTTAGTCTTATAAAAGTGATGTGCTGGTGCAATAAGCTGGGGTAGATGTTAACCTATGAGTAATGAGATCTGCTCCTGAATCAGCAGTTAGTTCTCGTCTGTGTACTGAAATCCATCTTCCTTTTATTACAGGCAGACCTGCAGGAATACTGAAGCCCCGGTTCAGGGAAGACAAATACTCAGAAGAACTGGTGAATATATTCACTTTTTCTTTACATGAAGAAAGATCTTTGACTTATTCTATGGAAAAATATCCTGGGTAAAAAAGAAAAATAAGTTTTGGAACTAGTATGTAAATCTGTTTCCCTTACTCCTGTTAGAAGCACAATGATGGGTATTATTTCACCCTGCAGATTGATAGGACAGGTGGAACCTTGATGAATATGTATTGCTATAAATAAGAGCCCCAGTCTATCCCCCTTATGTTTGTTTTCTGTTCATTTGTTCAAGGCTAAAAAAATGGAGGGAATTTTGTGCTGCTGACAGGACTAAGGATATACAGTTTTACATACTAAGGGCGACATGTCGGAAAAGTGGTGTATCTTTTGCCAGTTTTAGGCGCATTAGATCAGTGTAAATTGCGCCTGAAAGTCCGATACATTTTTAAAAATTGGTGTCAGGTAGACCTTGCATAGATTACTTAAAGGGAATGTAGTATAATGTTGTACCGTGTTAGCCATAGAAAGTAGTGGGATAGTAAAGAAATAAGGCCGATACCTTTTAAGGCTAATGAGTATATTTGATAGTGAGTTTCGAGAGGACTAGCTCTTCTTCAGACTGATGTTATACAACAAACTGAAAATACACCGACTTTTTATACACACAAGACATGGATCTTCAAAAGATCTTAGAATTCTTAAAAATAACAAAATGCGAAATATAGGTACAGCAGTTATTTACAACCTGTCAAGTGTCATCAAAAAATGAATTATTGTTTAACTCACATTTTTATGTTAAACACATTTTTTAAGAATTTTTGGTTATGTTTTTTTTAATTTTCCAGATCACTTTCAGTATTTTTTTAAATAATTCTTAAGTCCTGCAGTTTTAAACTTTGGCCACTAAGCCTAATAATCTTTCTGACACTTCCTGTTCTGTTTAGAGAGAATTCTCTTTTTGTCTGTAATTATCAGTAAAAGCAGGGTCACACTGAAAGGAGACACCATTGTGTACAGATAACACAGAATCCACCAGTCACAAGAGGAGATGTCATATCTTCAGTGTTGTCCCATGAAAATATATAATACAATATTTACAAAAATGTGAGGGGTGTACTCACTTTTATATGATACTGTATTTAAATTTCAGTGGAGCGACCGTGGCACCTCTAAACACTCTCTCCCAATAGCTGTTTATACCCAGGATTGTATCCAGAACAATGGGGCGTCATCTACGTCTTGAGGAAAGAAAGTTTTTACATAGACTTAGAAAGGGATTCTTTACTGTTAAAGCAGTGAGACTGTGGAACTCTCTGGCAGAGGAACTTGTCATGGTGAATTCAAAAAGGGTCTGGATACATTTCTAGAGTGTAATAATATAACAAGTTATAGTGTCTAGGATTCTGGAGAAGCGTCATTCAAGGGATTTATTCTGATTGCGAGACTGGATTCGGGACGGATTTTTTTCCCTAAAATGAGGACAATTGGCTTCTACCTGGGTTTTTGCTTTCCTCTGGATCAATACTATAGCACAATAGGCTGTACTGGATGGACGTTTGTCTTTTTTCAGCCTTACAAACTATGTAACTATGTAAAACGGCAAAAGGGGGTGATTTGAGCTTTTAATATTTTAAGTTTTTAAATTTGTAAAAAATTTTTTTACTTTAACAATTAGTCTCCCTAGGGTTCTTGATGATCTCTTGTCCTATATACAGCAATACTACTGTACTGCCGTATAAAGGCTTTTCATTCTTTACTTATTGCACCTTGCCTATGACTGGGTGTAATAGGTGTACCAAAATGGAACCTACGGAGATTTGCATGAGGCCTACAGTTGCCACAGTAACCAATCACAACCCGCCATTAAGACACAGCACCTTTTGTCATTCATTTAAACGCTGTAGCCACTATCCTGGTGGTTTCTAAAGTGTTGACAGCAGGGATCAGAGTTGGCTTCAATCCCTGCTGATAGTGGCAGTTGCCTTCTGTAATTAACACCTGCCACTTATGGAGTGGGCTCAGCCCGCTCCATACACTCTTCACGCTATTTGGACATATGGTTATATCCAAATGCCTCGAGGGTTTAAACTAAGTAATGTAAATGAGACTACTTTTACAGTCATTTGTCAGCTAAAGTCTCTTGTACAGAAAACGGTGGTTAGTTCTTACAGGGGTCGTCCAAGACTTTTAAAAACCTCCCTACCACATCCCACTGTGCTTAAGTAGAAGATTACCCCATACTTACCTCTTTTGTCAGCACCCTTCCAGCCCTGCCGAGTTCCTAAGAAGGGACCCCGGGGGGACAATGGAGCCCCTTTTGGAAAGGGGT
>JAODAL010002062.1:200000-207911 GCA_025379985.1 Phyllomedusa bahiana | reverse complement strand
TTCAGTCATTTCAAGCTGAAGAGAACTGAAAATGTGCAAAATGCCCGAGAGGGGAACGTGGCGTAACTGATTCCCAAAGTAAAGACCCCCTCTGAGACATTATCAAAGTCCATCAATTCTGCAGCATGTTTTTCTTCTAACCCCGCTTAAAGCCCAACCCCTTTTAATTTTGTTTTTTTTCCTCCCCGGGCTTCAAAAGAATAAAACTTTATGTTTCCTACTGAGAGTTTTTGTTTTTTGCGGGAGATTCGTCACTTTTAATGGTGCCGGACCATCCTTTGAATGTGCGGGGAAAACCCCCCAAAAATTCCAAGAGGGGTAAAACGAAAAAGAAAAACGGGGGGGGAAAAATACAAAAAAAAAAAAAAATTTTCCAATTTTTGCGGGTTTTTTTTGTGTTTATGGAACTCGGTTTGGTATAAGTAACAGTTTCTGTATTCGGCGGGTCAGTCGAAACGGGAGTCCCAAAATATGTATATTTTTTTTGTTTGTTCTGAACTTTAAAAAAAAAAAAACCTAATAAATTAATTTTGGCTTTTGCAGCGCCTTTTTTCTGTGACCAATAATTTTGCGCTGAGGCTTTTTTTGCCCAATTTTAACTTTGGCTGCAGCGCCATTTTCTGTGCCAAAACTTTGCGCTGCGGCCTTTTTTGTGACCAATAATTTGCCTGCAGCGCCATTTTCTGTGACCAAAATTTGCGCTGCAGCGCCTTTTTTTGTGACCAATAACTTTTTTGTTTTCCCAAAACTATGGACCTGAATGGGGCTCTTTTTTTTTTGGGCAGGCGAAAGTGCATGTTCACACACGTTTTTGGATCTGTTTATGATGCATGTTTGGATCTGTTTTTCAGACCCAAACAAATCTAACAAATGTGCAGTGTGATTTTTTATTGCTTTCAAAGTCAAACACGCATCGGCGTTCAGACAAGTGATCGCTGATGCTTCCCTTTTTGATGCCCCCCTTTTTTTGGATCCTTCAAAAAAAATTTCAGTCAAATTTTGATCCCTTTGAAGCAGTGGCACCCATTTTTAAAAAATAGGGGGTGTTTTTCTGCACCAAAACACATTCAAAAAACCCCGAAAATTTTGGGGGCAGTTGGATGTGTTTACGGATTTCTTTTGAATAGGTTTTTCAGATCCAAAAAAACCCATACAAAACGCTGTGTGAAATACGTAAAGTGAGGTTTTTCTTTTTGATTACCTTTTACGTTTTTTTAGGATGTCAACCCCCCTCAAAAAAAAAAACAAACTTTTTTTCTTCTGGTCAGCAAAAACTGTGATTATTAATAGTCTATTCATGGCGGCCACATGATTTTGCAATTTAAACCGCATGGTAATTTTCAATTTTAAAAAAAAAAAAAAAAAAATGTGCCTTCCATTTGATCCGTTGCTGTGTGCCCTTCAACCCTTCCATACCTTATGTAGGTCATCTAAGGGGTATTAGTCTCTGATTACACAAATGTTAAACCATCATTTTGGGTGGAAACATACTAGCGCTTTTTTTTGAAGCCCAAGTCCGAAAAATTTTTGAATTAAAAAAAAATACAAGTCTTTTCTTTCCAATCCAATCCTGGTTTTGTCTCAAAAAACCGCAACACAAATTGCCACTAAAACCAAAGTGTATTTTAAATTTAAAAGCCCGTAACCCTGCCATGTGTATTTTCCATCAAGGCCTGTGCGTGGGGAATGGGCCCCACATGCAGTAGTCAAGTTAAAGCCATCAGGGAGGTCCAGAGCAGCGGTGCTGGAAATGACAGGGGAGAGAACCAGCCAGTATTTCATTTGGCTATTTTAATACAGATCCAAGCAGTAGGCAATCTTTTTTGATAACTTGGAAAACACCTTTAAATAGGTTTTCCTATTTCATCAATTAGCTTTAAATATGTAGGGAAAGGAAAATGTAGATTACTACCAAATACATTGCTGTTCTGATATGGCTTCTCTTCAGAGTTAGAGCAGATCTTATCTGCTGCTTTTGCACAACAAGGCTTCTCCAAGTTACATGCAATAATCTATCATGTTCTCTTAAAGGCTGCGTGCAGTGGCCAGATCTGTGGCCTCCCTACTATGTTCCTCATCTTGAAAGAACGGAGCTAATTTGCATTACTAACTGACAAGCTTTAACCCTTAAGAGCTCTGTAACTTGGTGCACTACAATTCACACACTGCTCCAGCACTCATGTCACTGTAACAGGATGAGATAGGAAAGCAGAGCAGATAGGCCAATCACTGCTATAGACCCATCCAAAGCCTGACCATGAAGTGTGAGCCTGAAGCTGGTCTGTGGCTCTATAAAACAGCACAGAGTGGTGTACATCTAGCCAAATAAATGGCTTGTACCTCAGACTAATTGTATCCAATACAAAAGGTGAATAATCATCATTGTGCTTTGGACCGATGTCGGCGTCACCCAAAGTTTGCCGTCAATTGTGGGAAAATCATGTAACCAATCACCAGCCCTTTTCCAGACAAAAAAAAGAGGAAGTGCAACATTCACTGGAGTAATGTACTTCCTCTTTCTTGCCTAGAAAAAGGCGAGCGATTGGTTGCATAATTTTCCAACAATTGCCGGCAAACTTCATATACAGGTCAGACCTGTTCAGCACAATACTTTTTATAATCCCCAGCAACAACAATTTATGCAGGTAACTCCTGAATAAATGTACAGGTAAAATGTACGGTAGGTACATTATAAAATAGAATACCCAACACAACCGAATGTCCAAATGCATTAAAACAATGAGAGATTTAAAGGGGTTGTCTCGTTCCAGCTATTGGCCGTTCTCCTTTTCACGCTGGAGTGTGCCAAGCAGAGCTCTGTGAAATGCGTGGGGAGTGTTTATCCTCCAGCTGGGGTGCTTCCTCACTCTCAGGCTACAACAACACATGTGTGTGCACTGAGGATTCTTTCATGTTGTGAGCTGGTTGAAGGGAGAGGTTTCTCAGCTGTGCATTTGGAATCATTGGACAGTGAAAGCTAAGTGAATCTCCAAGTATATATCCAAACTTCTCGCTCTCTCTACATACTTTGTAAAACTAAGAAAATGGGAATTGGATATTCAGGATCTGGGGAAAGCTTGGGTGGATTTTTTTTCTCACTGTCTCTCTCTACACAGTGATATATCCTGCAGATTATCTAAACCTCTGACCTTCTACAGAACAAAACTATAAGCTTTATCTGTTTGTGTTTTACATGGGTTGAACATCTGTCTCAAGTGGTTTATGGGGGACCTCGTATCTGTCTCAGAAAAGTTTTTTTTACATGGGACTGCACAGTACAGCTGTGTTCTCCCTCTATGTAATTTACGTGGGACTGCACATCTGTGTTGCAAAATTATTTTGCTTGGGACTGCACATGATATTTACGTGGGTCTGCCGATTTAAGTCTCTCTCTCATCGACTTGGACTGCGCGTTCTCGTCCGCGACCTGGACGGGACAGAACTCGGCTGACAGACAGCAATTCTTTAGCTGGGCATAACCCGACCTGGACTCAAACACCATTGCTAAGCACAAAAAGCTACCCGTTCTTCTTAAAACCATTTGCACTTTGCATATTGGTTAACCAAGGACGTACATGCTTAGATTTTTCATCCCTTCATTTTAAACTATGATCTTCGTAGTGAGACAACCCCTTTAACAAGGCTAATAAATCATTGCACAGTTGCCCATAACAATTAATCAGAATCCAGGTCTCATTTCTCTGATACCCTTATTGGTGCATGGAATTTGGTTGCTATGTGTAAAGGCTATCAATCCTAACACTTGGCTCTAGTTTTGCATAATTTGCCCCAATCTGTAGACAAAAGTCATAGGATACAGCGCGGATCCACTTTGAAATCTGCTGCCATTGAAGTAAATACAGAAAAATCTACGACACAATCAGCAGTAGTTGTTGTTAGGTTTTGAAGCTGTGAATTCCTCAGTGGAAAAGCAATGGATTAAGCTGTAGATCCCATCTGTGTGAATGCATGTTAGGCTATGTTCACACGGCTTAAAATGGGACGTATTTCAGTCCGTAATTACGTCCCAGTCAATACGGTAATCCACAGTTCTCAGAGAATATGGATTACGTCTCCTCTCCAATGCTCGCGAATCCTCGTGAGCAGGGGGGAGATAAGTGACAGGTATTTATAGCGCGTATACGCCGTAATGATTTGTCTATGGCCAGCGAAGTAGCCGCCGACCCGCTCCTCCCACAACGCGTGTAATTGCGGGGGGTTAATTACGCCCCGCAAATAAGCCGTTGTGAAACATTGCTCTTTGTGGGTATTTTTTTTTTTATGTTTTTTTGTTACATGACAGATTTGGATTCTGGCGTGGATTTAGCACTGAATCCGCCAGCAATACACCATTGTCACACCTTTTTTACTGGGAAAGATCTGCTTTGCCCATGCCATACCGGCCACATACTTTAATTTGTCAGCAATTTCTTTTTAGCGCAGAAAAAAAAAAGGCTGACGTCAATTCTTGAGACAGATTCTGCCATGAATCCAGTATATAGAGGCTGAAAAATAAGCTACCTCCTGAACTTCATAAAATCCATGTCCAAAATCTGTACTTACTGGAGGGGATTTTAGGCGTGTACTCAGACTATCGAACATTCAGCCTTGGATTTACTTCAGGTAGGTTGCGTCAGTGTTTTCGGACACTTATTTTGCAGCAGTGTTTGTAAGCCAAAATAGATCTAAAACTCATAAGTAATAGAAGCCTTTTCAGTATAGTTTTCCTTTCTGTATGCTTCACTCCTGGATTTGGCTTACAAATACTGCTGCAAAATACACACAAAAATAAAAAAACACATCGGGGCACATTTATCAATGCAGATGCACCAGAATTCTAGCACAATTTGTTCCAAAAATAATGGTGTACATGCTTTACACCACATGTGTTTCAGACAGTTTTTAGACGCTTCGCCACCACGTCCAACAAATGGGCAAGGCAGTGTGGAAGAGGCGGTGGGGACGCTTAGCATGTAACACTTTGCTCCTAAAATAAATAATTTAATAGTTCTTCGGAAAGTCTTCATAATTCCAACAAACGAGGAATTTAATTATTCCTGTGGTTTATCGGAGTTATTTGTGTAACCTATTCTCTTCTTGGTTGGTTTTGTCTCTCTAATCCAGGCATCCTCAAACTGCGGCCCTCCAGCTGTTGGGAAGCTACAACTCCCATCATTCCCACAGTTATAATTATACTAATGCATGATGGGAGATTGTAGTTTCCAACAGCTGGAGGGCAGCTGTGTTGAGGAAGCATCCTTCCTATAATTCTTCGATAATAAAACTTTATTGTTTATAGATGTATATGGGTGATGCTTATCTGTACCATTACATCACCTGTTTTTTCTAGTAACTCCCTGGAAAAACCCCGCCCCCCCCTTTTTTTTTTAACTTCCAGTTAATTAGCTACTTCCTTATCTGTAGACAAAAACATGTTGATTAAAATAACCAATGTATGCTATGTATAATAAAGTGTACGGTTAATGATGTGATGAATTATTCGTTTAATCAACGCACTTACCGACGCTCCAAACCTAACCTTTATAAACCTTGCTTGTATTAAATACTCAAAAATAAAGGATAATTTTGTTCTGAAATCAAACCTTGTTCAGCGCGAACACATCTTCCCTGAACAAGGGACATTATCTTCTATTACACCCCTTACCCGCCGGAAGAGACCAGTTTTGGCCCTAATATGACAGAGCCCCATTTTTTAAATCTGTATGTGTCACTTTATGTGAAAATAACTTTTGACACTTTAAACCTATCCATAGTGAGTCAGAGATTGTTTTCTGTGACGCACAATTATACTTTAAGTTAGTAAGAAATTTTGGTCCAAAAAAATGGCTTGTTTTTTTGTGTAAAAATATCAAAAAATCGTGAAAAATTTGAAAATTTACCAATTTTAAACTTCAAAAATTTATGCATGTATGACAGATAGGTATTCCATTCACAAATAGTTTATATATAAGCACTCTACCATATGTCTGCTGTGTTTGGCCTAATTTTTTATTATGTCTTTTTTTTTCTTTTAGAAAGACATTAGGGGGCTTAGAAATTTAGTAGTAATTTTCAAACTTTTTGTCAACAAAAATTTGGCAAGGACACATTTTTTAGCCGACCAGTCCAAGTTACTAACGTGACTTTGATTGACCTGTATGTTTGATACCCCTTAAATGACATAAATCTAAGAAAACCTACACCCTGTAGAAAGTATTCAAAACCGCATGTTAGGGGAAGTTTATTAAACCCCCATTAGTGTTTCACAGGATTAAGCAAAGGTGGAAGTGAAGTTTCAAAATTTTACTTTTTTTGCAAGATTTTCAAGTTTTTTATGCATTATACACAAAGAATACTCGGTCAAATAGTGATCAGGAAATGCCAAATTTTTATATTTGATTTCCCCTAGATCTCTGCGTTTTCAGAGTCATCCGCTCTATGTGGGCCTCTCTAGTGCATTATTTGGCTCACACCACAAGCCCAGATAGGAGGAGCTACCTATCGGACTGCTGGGAGTCCTCATTTTCATTTCGATTTTATTTAGGGGCTATTTCAGTTTTGCGGACACCCTAGTGCTAAAATGAATAAATCTACCCAAAATTAAAAAATACCCACAAATTGGGAATACTACACCCCCTTTAGGGAATTATCAAGGGGTGTAGTGAGCATTTGACCCTAACAGGTGTGTCACAAAAATTTTTAAGCGTCTAGGCTGTGAAAATGTTAAAAACCATTTTTTTCCAATAATCTTGCAAATTTTAGCTGAAAATGTTTAATTTTAACAAAGGGGCATCTGGTAAAAAAAACACCAAAACATTGTTACGCACTTTCTTCCAAGTTCGTCTCAAATACACCTACAATGTGGGTGTAAACTGCTGTTTGGGCGCATAGCAGGGCGTATAAAGGGAGGGGATTCGACTATTTGGCTTTTGTGAACGGCACGACTTATGGTCCGGGCGCAATGTAGCATTTACAAAAGCCCCACAACTACAGAAACAGGTGAATCTCTTCATGAAAGTACCCCATTTTGGACTTCAGCACGCCTCATAGATTCATCTAGGGTGTATTGTACATTTTGGTGCGTGCGAGGTGTTCCCAAAGTTATTTTTTTTGCATTGGGCAATGAAAAATGAGGGGGAAACGCAATTCAACCATGGTTTTTGGGCTCCACTTTTTACAGCGTTCACCGTGCAGTATCAATGACAGGATTATCTTTACTATGGGGTCAGGGTACTAATTGCAATGAATATAATTCTCGTATATAGTTTTTTTTATGTTTTATTACTTTTACACAATAGAAATAGGGTCTATCAACATAAATTGCTGTTTTTATGTTGATCATGTTCTGTTAGCCATATCGTTTTACAGTGTTCTGGTATAGGGAGACGATTATGGGATTGTTTTTTGTGGGATCGATTGAGTTTTTAATTAGTACCAGTTATTGGGGGGCATATGCACGCTTTGATCACTTTTTTAATATAAGTGTTTTTTGTGAGGACATTTTGAACAAAATACAGCATTTCTGGTAGTGTATTTTATTTTTTTTCTTAAACAGAGGTAACGTGCAGTATAGCTGACTTGCTAGTATTACTCAGCAGGTCGGATACGTTTCAGCGATAACCCCAATTTGTATTTTTATTTATGTTTATTACTGCTTTTACAGTCCAATTTAAAAACACTTTTATTCAAAAAGGAAAACTCGTTTTATGCATACGCCATAGTGTCTGAAGAGCCATAACTTTTTATTTTTCTGTGTACGGGAGCTGTGTAGGGGGGCCATTGTTTTGTTTGCGGGATGAGTTGACGTTTGATAGGTAATCAGTGTTTTGGGGGAATCCAGGACTTTTTGATCTAGTTTTAAATCCAGTTTTTTGGAAGGCCCGGGTGAAAAAAAAAATATCTGCAATCCTA